>CM021109.1:483907236-483937437 GCA_007115665.2 Sequoiadendron giganteum
AGGGTCCTCTAGGTATGGAGATATATGAGGGTCTCCATGGATCTCCCAAATATGATTCCAAAGTGTGTGGGGACAATCACTGTCTGATACAATACAAATAATGTCAAGATCAACACTAGAAAAAATCACTCCTACAACATGATCACTGATAATATCTCATATTTAATATCTCCTTAGTGTGTCTGGTGTTGGTATGAGTCCATAAAAATAAGGAAAAAGATCAAGCCATCAAAGATATGTTAGCATGTCATTTCACCAAGACTCATAGTTATCCTATGCTAGGATGACCACAAAAGGATGAATAAAAAACCCATGATAGTTCCTTATATGATAAAAAAGAGACTAATAACCTTAGTGCATATAAAGAAGATCAAATGAAGTCATCTCACACAAATAGATCCTTTCTAGGTGTCAATATGTCCAAGTAATGGAAAAAAATGTGAAAATCATAAAAAACTAAATAAAATATACTTAGGGCAGATTCTAGAAAAGTGCATGAATAGGTTTGAATAGCTTTGAAGTACCTTTCCAACACCACTAGAATCACAAAAATTGGAGATACAAGTGAAAATTTATGAGCTCAAAAGTGAAAAATCAATTTATGAATTTGACTAAGAATAAACTAAACTAGAAGAAAAATATGACGATGAGAGCCACACTAATGTAAAGTGTTCAAGACCAACTTTTCAATAATCTCATTTGCTCAAATTTGACATTGCATACCTAGGTTATGGTGAAAAGAAAAAAAATGCTCTTTTAGGACAAACAAGGGCTAAGAGGGGCCTGAGTGGTCATACAATCATTTGTATTGTTTGTGTTAATAGAATATTCTAGAGGATATTCTTGTTAGTTCGAAAAAAATTGTCCCCCTATAAAAGAATATGTCGATGGAATATACCTCTTTACGAGAATATTTTGCTCATCATTGGTTAGATGCTGCTCATGATCAAAATCTTTGGAGGGAGTATTCCATTTGGTTTTGAGGTAACCAAATTTGGTTTGCTAATGTGTGTTGAGTGTCATCAGGGGGTAGATTTGTGCCATTAGAGGCTTGGAGAGCTTGTTGAACACCTATTAGAGACTGTCAATGATTGTGGGAGCTACCAAGCTGGCCCCATTGCATGTATGACCTACATAGATTTTTAAAACCTATATAATATTTTCTTTAAGTTGTATTTTTTTAGTTTTATTTATTTTCTTTTTTGCAATTTTTTTTTTTAAAGAAAAATAGAATGATTTTTTGAAACCCTCGTACCTGCATAGGGGGTGTGTAGTCCTAGAAAGGTATGATCGTACAGATTCATACGAATGTACAAATTTCAATGGGATCTATGTAGGCCCTAAAATACTTTTCCTTTTTTTGCAACTCCTCAGAATTTGATGAAATGATAGGCATTCTTAAGGTTTTTGACTATTTTGGATCCAACAGTGATGCCTGTTTGCTCCAAGATGAGTCGATTTTTCCCTCAAAGATGGATCTCTCAAAATTTGGATATTAAGTCATAAATTTGGTGCTTTGGTACCATGTTGTATTTGATAGTGAATCCCATAGCTCCCATAAATCACCTGCAACCAAAATGCCTATCACAAATGAGAGATCAAATCAATTGGTTTTCTATGCAACCAATAGAGAAATATTAATCCACACAAGCATCTGATATAATTTTTATATTGAATAATGAATGTGAATTATAATTACAATGAATGATTGATCCTTATAAAAGGGAAAAAGAAAAACCTAAATGAGGGTTTGATTAGATTGAGACATGTGTCATCATCTCATACAATAAGACAACTTAACCTATAAATAGCTCAATCTAATAATAAAAAAGAACTCCTAAGTTTAGCTTAAGTAATTAAAGTAATACGGGACCTAATAATTAATTAATAATTAATTAATGATTAATTAATTGTCAAGTGATGTCCTAATTACTCCAACAATTAGTTGGCCATGAATCCATAGAAATTCCATAGAATTAGACACTCAACTCCTATAAGAAAAAACAAGGAAGAAAGAAGCAAAACGTAAATCACAAAATATTTTTGGTTGACATTGGATTGCTCATGGACCTAAAGGTTCCTACATCAAACACATCAAGTAAGTGGGATGTTCCATGAGTTATAAACTCATGAACATTCATGGGTGCTTGGAATGGTGATACCAGGCTTGCTCTTTATCCAAACTTCATCCTTATATACTTGGTCTCTTCCCTCTAAATGTTGCATTCCTTTAATTACACCTTCCCTTCCCTTTCCCTTGTCCTTTTATTTCCCTCCAACTGTATTATGCAAACTACCACTATTTTTTTTTGATACGTAAGAGATATATTTTATTAATATTAAGCCGAAATAAAAATGTCTGCCATGCAGGTAATTAGGAAAATTTATAGCATGCTATCCATCCCACCAAAAATTTGATTACAATGACCATCTAAATTCCAAAAAAAAACCCCAGGAAATTCAACCAAAAAATCCCCATTTAAAGACGGACCAAAAACTAACACCTATGAGCCAAAAAAAGAACCATCACCCAGCTTACAAAAATTTATTCAACCTTGCAAAATCTTCAAATTCTTCCTTCCAATCCTCACTATTGACCGCCATTAGCCCAGGGATCTTTTTAAGAAAAACCACAACAACTGCCACAATCGCTCGATGTCACATCAAACCAGGTCCATGTAGGTCCAAGAGGAACATGTATATCTTCACCATATCCTTCGAGCTCATCCTCTCCACATCACAAGTTCTCATACATCCTCTACCTTCAACCACCACATGAAGAACCACATCCATCCCTTCAACCAAATATGGTCTAAACATTTTAAGCATTAAGCTTCTTGATTTTTCCTTCGACACCAGATTATCCAATAGAGAGGATAAGAACCAAGAAGAAACCTGCAAATTATCTCTTCCATACTCTCTACTTTCCAAATGGCCGGAACCCAGAACCATTTTCACATCCACTAGCACCAGCGAATCATAATTCAACAACATCCGCTTAAGTATTTGGTCTGTGACTTCCCTAAAAGAAGTCTACCTCTCTGACGACTGAAGCGAGATGGGGGTATCGACCCCAAACTGTGCCAAGCTCACCACCAAAATATCAATGATGAACTTGGAAGACTTTGCCATTCGGCTCCACATTGAAAGCTCTCAGAAAAAGAAGTAAAAAACCACAAGCTTCACATAGATGCGAAGATCACTTATACCAAAATAAAGGCTCAGAAAGGAATAAATGAATTCGGCCGACGAAAAACACCAACAACCTCATAAATGTACTACCTCCTACATGTGAGCTGTCCTAGCAGAGAAGAGTTTTCACTTCCCATGAAGAATGATCATCACCTTTTCATAGAAACAAGTGTCATAGTTGTCATCCCTGTACTCCTAACTTGTCAAAAATACAAGCCCATATCACCTTGCCTTCAAAGCTACCAACTAGGATCAAGGCCCTCCCAACTTGCCACCAACGTGGCAACTCATTCCGCCTCCCTCCACCACCATGGAGGGACACCCACCCTACCACCCACAAAATGAGACTACTTAAATAATTTCTTTGAAATTTGTGCCCAAGACACCCATGTTGGCCAATAGATCCGCCTCTGCATTGCCTTCCCTCAGCACATGGTTTATCATTACCTAATCCAACTTTGTAATCCTTACCAAGATAACTTCCAACAGTTCTCCTAACTTCTAGTTTGGGATTTATTTAGATCTCAACACATTAATTACCAAAGATGAGTCCCCCTCAATTACTACTCTGCTCACATCCAATTCAACACATAAGACCAAACCCATAAGTAGAGCTTGGAATTCTATGGCATTGTTTGTTCCTACGGGAAGAGCTTGTGTTAACCTTCCCAAAATCGCTCCTTGAGAATCTCTAACTATACATCCAGCTCCAGAGGGCCCAAGATTGCCCTTGGAAGCCCTGTCAAAATTCAATTTTACCCATCTTGGTTCTGGAGGATTCCATGCTACTTTCTTTCGATCTTCTGCTGATGCTACTTCACTTGAATTTCCATATTTTGGAGTACGTAGGGCAAACCATTTCCTTAGGATCCATGCATCCCATTCTAGGAAATTTCCTTTCTTTGGATTTAATTCTTCCACTCTTGCATTAAATAATCCTATAATGCATGCCTCAATATTACACTGTAACTTGGGGATTGAAAGCTCCTTTTCTTGAAATATATGCCTATTTCTCTCCTTCCAAATCTCTCAAAGAACAATTGACAAACTCAACACCCACAGATCCCCAAACATGGATTACTTTCCTTGAGACAACCATGATTTTAACCAATCCAATAAATTGCACGGTAGGGTCATCTTCCACCATAGCTTCGATCTTAACCAATGCCAAATTGCCTAAGTATACTTACAATTTAAGAATAAGTGATCTACTATCTCTTCAGCTTCTCGACACAAAGAACACCTTGTGTAAAGAGTGAAACTCTTTAATTCAAAACATTGACAATACTTTAAATAAATTTATTTATATTCAAAAGAAAGTCGACTCTTCATTCATTAGACTTCATAAAATCCAAATGATTTCAAAACAACAACTTAAAGTCTACAATAGATTCATAATACTTCCAATTAAATTCATGCACATGTCATCTTGCATGACATTGATAATAATACAAAAGTATTTGTAATAAAAGTTTACAAATTGAGACTTAGGCATTCTATCACCTTAAGCTCTACAATACATAATTCAAGAAATAAATAATACATAAATGAAAAAAACATCCTTTGATCTTTAATCCAATAGCTTATCTTCATAAATGAAGATGAGAACAAGAATCAGACGCTTTTTTCGCCCAATCTCGAAGCTTACGCTTCACCGGAATTCCTTAGTCATTCAAAGAATACCCGACCCTGCACGAATCGCTTAGCAAAAAGCAGTCGACAAGCAAGATGGAATCTGGTGCGTACCTAGTATAACTAGTAAAATCACAAGCATTTTCATTTTTCTAATTCATTTAAGAAACAAGCAAGTTTGATACTAGGATATGGTAGACATTTAATTCATTCCATCTATTTCAATGGTCCTTAAGTTACTTGGCCAAGTAAAATGTCATGCACGACAAATAAAAACAACTTTGGAAAAGCAAAACTACACTCTATAAACCCCTATTTGACACCCGTCCCAGAAGGTAACTTTCCAAACACATGACATGCACATTCATTTATCTAGCATGCATGGTTCCATTCAAATAAAAATGATCTTTCACAAAGATCTTTAACTGTAATCTTGTTTCAAACAAAAATGGTTTAAATGCAGTATTTTCATCATTTTAAAACATAAATATCATTAAATTAATATTTAATTCAAATAATAAAATAACAAAAAGAAGGTGTATCTCAAGTATGTAATCTTGTACATATTTAAATAGGCATAAATGAGCACACATTCTTTTGGTTCATTTACTCATTTAAATTAGGTTCACTTTGAAATTATCCTATTCTAATTGATTTCGTTTCCAAGTAATTCATATTTTTAATTTACTTGATTTATTTTCTGTTTTTCACATTTCCAGAAAATAAAATGATAACTTTTCAAAAACATGTTTAACAACTCATTTTTACTTCTGTTTCATAGTAATTTTTAGTTTCATTTCCACATATTTATCTAATTTCATTTTTACTCTTGAGCATGAATCCTTGCACAAAATTATTTAATCTTACATTCTGAAAAATATTTCAATTTTGTTTATTTAATAACAATATCATTTATGTTTCTCCTGTTTTGGTAATTTTCTCTATCCCACAGTTTTGGGTTTTTGAATCTACAAAAATAGAATTTTCGAAATTATCCTATTCTAATTGATTTCGTTTCCAAGTAATTCATATTTTTAATTTACTTGATTTATTTTCTGTTTTTCACATTTCCAGAAAATAAAATAATAACTTTTCAAAAACATGTTTAACAACTCATTTTTACTTCTATTTCGTAGTAATTTTCAGTTTCATTTCCACATATTTATCTAATTTCTTTTTTACTCTTGAGCATGAATCTTTGCACAAAATTATTTAATCTTACATTCTGAAAAATATTTCAATTTTGTTTATTTAATAACAATATCATTTCTGTTTCTCCTGTTTTGGTAATTTTCTCTATCCCACAGTTTTGGGTTTTTGAATCTACAAAAATAGAATTTACTAAACAACAAAATCTACTGTCTCTTAATTTTTTTCTATTCAAAATCGTTCTACAATTCTTTGCTTCTAACTGTTCAATGGTTTTCTGGTAAAATCATAGTTTGATGTTTGAAATTTCTTTTGAATTTAAAAGAAACAATGATGATTTTCAATAGATTTAAATACCAGAATAAAAGAAAATGATTCCATTTAAACTTACTATAATCATGCATTTGGTAAATAGTGTTTACTGATTCTACCTGGTAAGTCTTGAATCTGGAAATGATTATTTGTTTTGCTTCCTCTGTTCTCCTATTCTCTTCCTCTCCCTGGTGCCTCTCTTTCTTTTGTTGCTTGGGTGAGATGAAGGGAGGCAGATTTTTGTTCTTTCCTTTCTAATTTAAAACCTCTCTTCCTCCTTCCATGTGCACTTGGGAGACATCAAATTTTTGATAAGAACAATTTTTTTTTATGTTGCATGGTTCTCCTGGCCACACCCTGCCTTCAATATTCCCCCATGTGCCTTTCCCTTCTATCTTTCCCCCTGCTGCCTTTCCTTCTTTCCTTGTGTTTCCCCCTCCTTCACAAGCCGCGTACCTTACTACTCCCTCTTCTTGCGTGTGGGGGTCAGAGAGAGAACTATGTTATTTTTGTATCCTCCCTATTTCCACCTCTTGCCACACCTTCCTCCTCTCCTATCTTCCCTAGCGCGTATTAGTGAAGAGATATATTACCCTCTTTCTTCAACCTGTGCGCATGGGGAAAGATCAGTAATTAACAAATTTTTCAGACCTCTCTCTCCAAGCTACGCATGGAGTATATGGAGGATGAGAGTAATGAATAAAATCAAACAAGCTTTTCCTCTAGCTGTGCGCATGGGAGTGACAGAAGAGCAGAAAGAATTCAACCAAAAATCCTCTGGTCTAGCCACACATGCAAGGTATCTCCAATGGAATAAACTAAAAACTCTCTTCTATATTTTTAACTCTCCTCCCAAAACGGATTCTACTCCTCCTTATTTCAAATTTTCCTCCCACTCTTTGTGTTTTCTCTCATGCAATTGATAGTTGTTATCAAGAAATCAGATCCACCTTTTGTGTTTGATCTCGAGTTCACATTTAGCCATGACTCCAAGTTTAAGTTTTGATTGCATTCAATTTTGATTGAAAGAAATTTTCTTCAATTTGTTAACTGCTGTTTAAATTCCATTTCAAATTTGAACGTATTTTGTTTTCTAATTTGTTTTCAAAAAATGTTTTGATATATTTAATTATCTAAACATTTATATTTCCTTTCATAGTTATCAAATGAGAAAAATAACAATTACATCAATAACACTATTTTACATCTTTTGTATTTCTGAAATAAATAGTTTATTCAAAATTTAGAATAAAACATTATTATTTGTAACTATTAATAAAATATTGACACAAGGAATTCAATTTATTTAAATAAAATCAATTTCCTCACAAAAATAATCAAATCGCTATTTAAAGAAAACATATACTGTTTCACATATATTTGAGCAATCAAAATAAACTTACTTAAAAATTTCCCATAATAATCATCATGAAAATGCATTAAAATAACAACTATGTGTGTGAGATTCCATCATCCTCATAAATGTCTAATGGATAAAATGACTCTATCTGATCGATGTTCTCACCTTCATTCTCGTTCACCTGTTCCTGCATTCACTTGCACTCAAATTTTCATTAGCAATGACAAACCCCAAATTTCATAAAAATGCATTTCAAATCATTTCATTTGCATTTGCATTTGCATTTCAATTTAAATTTCACTTTCAATTTCAATTTCAATTTTAAATAATCATCTAACATAATAATTAAAAATATCATGATTAAGAATTGCATTTAAATAATTAATAAAATCAGTACATGACATCCTTCCCCTCTTGGAAGAGACATCGTCTCGATGTCTTATTAATCATTCAATAAGCATAGCATCTCAATCAATAAAACATACTATCTCAATAAGTAAACCATAGTATCTCAATCATAATGAAATAATAACTAACAACATAGTTCTCAAACATAAGCATAAATAATCCATAGTAGCATCCACGCTATCAAAGTTCACAACATGTGAATCCAAAAACCAGAGTATCAAGTATCTCCACATAAAGCAAATACTAATCTAAGAAAGCAAATGAGGAAAATGACGGTCAATAATCTCAGAATCCTCCCATGTAGCACTATCCTTAGTATACTGGTCCCACTAGACCTTGTATTGTGTACTATCCCTATTACGCAGCTTAATGCTATGCCTGTCTAGGATTCAGATGGGCTCCACTAGCACCACCCTTGGATCCTATACCTGTAAGGAATGCCAATCAAGTATATGAGATGCATCATGATGGTATGGTTTCAATAAAGAAACATAGAATACATTATGGTGTCGAGCTAGAGCAGGTGGTAACACTAGTCTATAAGCAAATGGATTAATAACTTCCAGTACATCAAAGGGTCCCACAAATCTCGGAGCCAACTTTGATGATTTCTCAAATGAGATAGAGCTCTTATGAGGCTTAACCCTCAAAAAGACTTTATCTCCCACAACAAACTATCTAAAAGTCTAGTTCCTATTAGCATAGCTCTTCTGTCTATTGGCTGCTTCCTTCAACCTACCCTTGATCAACTTCATTTTCTCATCCATTTCCTTGAGCATAACCAGACCAATGATCATCCTATCTTCCATCCTATCCCAACTAATGGGTGTGTGACATTTCTGTCCATAAAGTGCCTCAAAAGGTGCCATACCCAAAGATGCATGAAATGAGTTGTTGTAGGCAAACTCAACCAAACAAATATTCCTCCCACTTGTACTGCTGATCCATGCAGTACATCCTCAACAAATCCTCAACAACCTGATTGACCCTTTCTGTTTGGCCATCAGTTTGTGGGTGATATGCATAGCTAAAATTAAATTCAGTTCCTAAAGCTACATTCAGTGTAGTCCAGAACCTAGATGTCATCCTGGTATCCCTATCAGAAATAATGGTCTCTGGTACACCATGCAATCGAAATATCTCTTGCAAAAAATTATTTGCAAGAGTCAATGATCCATCCTTTAGATTTCCAGGTATGAAATGTGAAACCTTCGTTAGCTTATCAATGACTACTAAGATGGTGTCATGCCTATTCTTGATCAAGGGTAATCCTTATATAAAATCCATTCTAATTACTTGCAACTTATACTCAGGTATATCGTGGGGATACAAAAGTCCTACTAGATACACATGCTCAGCTTTGACTCGCTGGCATTCCAAACATCTAGCCACACACTCCATAACATCTTTATCGAGCTTAGGCCAAAAATACAGAGTCTTCGACTCTTCTACCATCTTCGCAACTCCTGGATGCCCTAAGTAAGGTGCATCATGTACTTTCTCTAGAATCAACCTCCTCAAGTCTCCACCCTCAGGGATATACATCCTTCCCTGATATCTCACAATACCATCATACTCCATCACATATCCATCAAATAGATGATCTGAAGGATCTGCCTCTAAGGCTAGCTTGACCCTGTTATAATGCTCATCTATTAGAAGATATTGCAACACTTGCTATCTCAAATTTGACCTTGTGGTCAACATAGTAGAGAGATGTCTTCTCCTGCTAAGAGCATCTGCAACTATGTTTTCCTTTCCCTTGATATACTCAATACCAAAATCATACTCACTTAGGAACTCAAGCCACCTTCTCTATCTCGCATTAAGGTTTGGCTGTGTAATGATGTACTTAAGTCCTAAATGATCTGTCTTTAGCTCAAATGGTTTCCATAGGAGATAATGTCTCCACATCTGCAATGCATGAACAATAGTTGTAAGCTCAAGATCATGTGGTGCATAATTCAATTCATATTGTTTCAGTTTTCTAGACTCATATGCAACCACCTTCCCTTCGTGCATTAACACGGCTCCTACACCTTCACCTGAAGCAATCTGTAATCACTATGAAGTACCCATTAGGATCTGGTATAGTCAACATTGGTGTTGATGTCAAATTTTGTTTAAGAATTTGAAATGCTTCCTCGCACTTCACAGTCCACTCAAATTTCCTTCCCTTCTTCTGAAGAGAAGTAATAGGTGTTGCAATCTTGGAAAATCCTTCCACATATTTCATGTAGTATCCTACAAGTCCCATGAAACTACAAACTTTAGTAACACTCTACAGTGTTTGCCAATCCATAATTGCCTCTATCTTCGCAGGATCAATTGAGATTCCCTCAACAGATATGACATGTCCCAAATAGTGAACCTTCTTCTAAAAGAAAGTACACTTTGAAAAATTACCAAAAGGCTTCCGATATCTTAGTCATTGCAAGACTATTCTCAAGTGCTTCTCATGATCCTCTTCTATCTTTAAGTAAATCAGAATATCATCAATAAATATAAGCAAAAAATCATCTAAACAATCTCTAAAGATGTTCATAAGATTCATGAATGCCGCTGGAGCATTCGTTAGACCAAAAGGTAACACTGTGAAATCATAATGTCCATATCGAGTTCGAAAGGATATGTTTGGAATATCCTCATCCTTAATCCTTAGCTAGTGGTAACCTGATCTAAGATTTTTCTTAGAAAATATTTTAGCCCCTTTCATCTGATCAAATAAATCATCTATCCTAGGTAAAGGAAACTTGTTCTTAATGGTAACCTTGTTTAGCATCCTATAATTAATACACAGTCTCAAGGTCCCATCCTTCTTCTTAATGAAGATTACCGGTGCACCCCATGGGGATACACTTGGTCTAATAAATCCCTGCTTCAGTAACTCTTGCAATTGAACCTTTAGTTCATATAACTCTATAGTAGTCATTTTGTATGGAGCCTTGGATTGAGACTCAGTTCTAGGTAAAAGTTCAATCAAGAAATCAAATTCCCTCTTCGGTGGTAACTCAGTAAGTTCTTCAGGAAAGATATCCAAGAACCCCTTGAGAACTGGATAGCCCTCTAGACTTCGCTAGACATTATCCAAGTCACTCACCAATATAGCATATATGGAACATCCTTTCCGATGTGCTTTCTTTAGCTACATGGCTGAGATATGTCTCAACTCTAGAGGCTCTTGAGATCCAAAAATCTCAACTGGATGTCCAAAATCATCCAGACAACTCACAACCTTATCCTCACATTTCACTATGGCTTTATGCTTAGTTAACCAATTGATCCCTAGGATCACATCATATGAACCCAACGGTGCTACATATAGGTTAACTTGGGTTTGGAAATTAGGTAGCTCTAAATTGCTGCACGATAGACATGAATCTACGCTCTTCTCTGCTCAGTTTCCATACTGAACCATCCATGAATGTGACATACAACTAGGTCTAATAGGTAACTTAGCAACTACTTTAGGATCAATAAAAGATTCAGTAGCTCTTGTATCTCAAAATAGAAAATGATTGAACAAAAATCTTACCCGTCATCTGAATAGGTGAAGCTTGAAATTCTGCTTGATGGTTGTCAACCGCTACATGAATTTGGTGTTGCGGTGCTTGCCGATCATTTCCACCTCGCTAACCTCCTATATGCTGAGTGCAATTGGAGGCATACCGATATCCTCCATAATTGTAACATCCACCTCCTGGCCCTGGGTGACCACCTGTCCTGTTCCTGGTATTGGAGAAGTTGGTGTTATTATTATTCACTTTCTCATTTCCACCAAAGTTCCCTTCTCCTTTATCTTGAGAGTTTGTTCCTCTCTTTAGGTTCCTTATCTGCTGATTGTTGTTACCCCTCTGGTTATTACTGTTATTATTTTGGAACTTCCTGTTTCCAAATCTAGGTTTAGAATTCACACTCTTTCTGTAGTTTGTCACCTGTTGCAACTTCTGTTCCTATTTTATGGCCTTCTCAAAGACCTGATCTATAGTCAATGGATTATGAATATCCACATCAGCTCCAATCTGTGGCCTCAATCCTAGGATGAATTTCTAAATACGGAACCGCTCATCCCTCTGATACTATGGTACGTACCTCAGGAGATTAGTGAACCTCTCCCAGTACTGAGTAACTGTCAAACCACCCTGAGTCAGATTCTGAAACTCTGTCATCTTCCTATCAAAGAATAGCTGTGGAAGCCATCTCTTCCTGAAAAGTTGCAAGAACACTTTCCATGTAGTCCCACCTGGTAGTAACTTCTTCTTAGTCTTCTCATTATCCCACCAAGTAGCAGCTTCTCCAATAAGCTGATATGTAACCCAAAATTCCTTGGTGTCATTAGAAATATTCTTGAGCTCAAAGTACTTTTCCATTTCAATTACTTAGGCTTCAACTCCATCACCAATGGTCTTACCATCAAACTTGGGTGGTGCTACCCTTTTCAAGTCTTTCGACAACTCCCCTTTAATCCTAGCTTGAGGATTTGGTGGTTCTTCAACCTGTGGATTCTCATTATTGGGTTGCTCCTGATTTTGGGGAATTTAATTTTGAGGGTTTTGTCCTTCTCTAACTCCTTGAACTTCCTGTTCTAGATTATCCATTCTGGAACCCTGCTAATTTAAAAGACTGAGAATCTGATCCAACCTATCATTCTCATTACTTGTAGCAACTCCTTTTCCTCTTGTACCCATTATGTATCAACAATTCCTACATCAAGGAATGTTTCTTTAGCGTAATGGGCAAAGGACCCTAGTGTTCAAACTTAGGGCTCTGATACCAAATGTAAAGAGCAAAAATATTTAATTCAAAACATCACAATACTTTAAATAAATTCATTTATATTCAAAAGAAAGTCGACTCTTCATTCATTAGACTTCATAAAATCCAAATGATTTCAAAAAAATGACTTAAAGTCTACAATAGATTCATAATACTTCCAATTAAATTTATACACGTTTCATCTTACACGACATTGATAATAATACAAAATTATTTGTAATAAAGGTTTACAAATCGAGACTTAGGCATTATGTCGCCTTATGCTCTACAATACATAATTCAAGAAATAAATAATACATAAATGAAGAAAACATCCTTTGATCTACAATCCATTAGCTTATCTTCATAAATGATGATGAGAACAAGAATCAGGCGCTTTTTCTGCCCAACCTCGAAGCTTACTCTTCCCCAAAATTCCTTAGTCATTCAAAGAATTCCCGACCCTGCACGAATCGCTTAGCAAAAAGTAGTCGACAGCAAGATGGAATCTGGTGTGTGCCTAGTATAACTAGTAAAACCACAAGCATTTTCATTTTTCTAATTCATTTAAGAAACAAGCAAGTTCGATACTAGGACATGGTAGAGAGTTAATTCATTCCATCTATTTCAATGGTCCTTAAGTTACTTGGCCAACTAAAATGTCATGCATGACAAATAAAAATAGTTTTGGAAAAGCAAAACTACATTGTCTATAAACCCATATTCGGCACCTGTCCCGGAAGGTAACTTTCCAAACACATGACATGCACATTCATTTATCAAGCATGCATGGTTCCATTCAAATAAAAATGATCTTTCAGAAGCATCTTTAACTATAATCTTGTCTAAGAAAAAATGGTTTAAATGCAGTATTTTCATTGTTTTAAAACATAAATATCATTAAATTAATATTTAATTCAAATAATAAAATAACAAAAAGAAGGTATATCTCAAGTATGTAATCTAGTACATATTTAAACAGACATAAATGAGCACACATTCTTTTGGTTCATTTACTCATTTAAATTAGGTTCACTTCAAAATTATCCTGTTCTAATTCGTTTTGTTTCCAAGTAATTCATATTTTTAATTTACTTGATTTATTTTCTATTTTTCACATTTCCAGAAAATAAAATAATAACTTTTCAAAAACATGTTTAACAACTCATTTTTACTTCTGTTTCCTAGTAATTTTTAGTTTCATTTCCATAGATTTATCTAATTTCATTTTTACTTTTGAGCATGAATCTTTGCACAAAATTATTTAATCTTACATTCTGGAAAATATTTCAATTTCATTTATTTAATAACAGTATCATTTTTGTTTCTCTTGTTTTGATAATTTTCTCTATCTGACAGTTTTGGGTTTTTGAATCTACAAAAATAGAATTTACTAAACAGAAAAATCTACTGTCTCTTAATTGTTTTCTATTCAAAATCATTCTACAATTCTCTATTTCTAATTGTTCAATTTTTTTATGGTAAAATCACAGTTTGATGTTTGGAATTTCTTCTGAATTTAAAAGAAACAGTGATGATTTTCAATAGTGTTTCACAAAAAACCGCTTGCCTTCGCGGTTTTTATTTTTATCTTCATGGTTGTGCCTTACCTTTAAATCACTCATAGCCTTTAGCATGTTCCATGTGGCTTCCTCTCGAAGCTTTTTGTTTTTCATATCGCTTTGCTTTTGCCAGTCTTCGTCTGTACGACGCCCGACTTTCTCTGGCCGCTTTCTGAACTGGGCCCACCTTGCAGTTTCTATTGCTTAGCATCGTCCACATGGCTCCCACTCAGAGTTTTTTTCTAGGTGTCCCATTTCCTTTTTTTCTAGACCCCATCTACTAGACACGTGGTAGTTCTTTGTGCGCTGGTTATCTTGGAAATGCTGTTGCGTCGTTTGTACTCGCTTGCTACCACATTTTCTTCTGCGGTGCCGTGTGTTCGATTTTGATGTTGCATGTTTTTCTGTTCTCTGCAACGACATTCCTGGTGTGCTCTTGGGTGATCGTTATTTTCAGTGACGGCTCGAGGTGATCTGAGGAGTCGATGTTTGCTCATAGCTTTCTTTCTTTGTGGTCATTCAGGCAGTGGACTGGCCTATTTATGTGGCCATTTTTTCTTTTTTATTAGGTTGTTGTTAAGTTGCTAAAAGATCCTGAGCCTTGGGAAAATCCTTTGTAATATTTTTATTAAACTTGAAGATCGCAGACTATGCCAATCAATTCAGCCTTTCTATTTTTTCATGCATTTAGTATGACTGTTAGTCTGTGCTATTATTTTCCTATAATGTATGAATGTCTGTTCTTCAGCTTTTGTGATCTTTCGTAGCTAAATAAATACAAAACACATTTTCTCGAATCCTCTGTGCTGGCTAAGGTTATGTTAGATTATGCTATGCAAATTAGAGGGTATTTTTTATGTTTAAAATGCTTTTGAGAAAATTTACTTAATTAACAACATTTTGGTGGTTCGGGCCTTTGCATCCTGTGCTGTGCTCTGGTAAATTTGTCTATGATTTTGGTGCATCACCTATAGTTTAGATTTCATGTTTTTCTATCTTTCTAACCTTTTACCTCCCCCACTAAATGAAGAGCCAGCTTCGATAATACACCAGAGGTCACTTAGCTAGCACACTATGTCCCCCAATAGCTAAGTTTCCCATAAGACTATTGCTACCTGCAAAATCCCGCATCAAAAAATAGATTTAAATACTAGAATAACAGAAAATGATTCCATTTAAACTTACTATAATCATGCATTTGGTAAATAATGTTTATTGATTCTACCTGGTAATTCTTGAATCTGGAAATGATTATTGTTTTTGCTTCCTCTGTATAATATTTTCCTATTGTTGTTCCTCTGTTCTCCTATTCTCTTCCTCTCCCTGGTGCCTCTCTTTCTTTTGTTGCTTGGGTGAGATGAAGGGAGGAAAATTTATGTTCTTTCCTTTCTAATTTAAAACCTCTCTCCCTCCTTCCATGCGCACTTGGGAGACATCAAAGTTTTGATAAGAACAAATGTTGTTTGTATTGCATGGTTCTCCTGGCCGCATGCTACCATCAATATTCCCCCACGTGGCTCTCCCTTCTATATTTCCCCTTGCTGCCTTTCCTTTTTTCCTTGTGTTTCCCCCTCCTTCACAAGCCGCGTACCTTATTGCTCCCTCTTCTTGCTTGTGGGGGTCAGAGAGAGAACTATGTTCTTTTTGTATCCTCCATGTTTCCACCTCTTGGCACGCCTTCCTCCTCTCCTATCTTCCCTGGTGTGTATCAGTGAAGAGATCTATTACTCTCTTTCTTCAACCTGTGCACATGGGGAAAGATCAATAATTAACAAATTTTCCAAACCTCTCTCTCCAAGCCGCGCATGGAGTATATGGAGAATGAGAGTAATGAATAAAATCAAAAAATATTTTCCTCTAGTTGTGCGCATGGGAGTGATAGAATAGCATAAAGAATCTAACCAAAACTCCTCTGGTCTAGCCGCACATGCAAGGTATCTCCAATGGAATAAACTAAAAACTCTCTTCTATATTTTTAACTCTCCTCCCAAAACGGTTTTTACTCCTTCTTATTTTGAATTTTCCTCCAACTCTCTATGTTTTCTCTCATGCAATTGATAGTTGTTATCAAGAAATCAGATCCACCTTTTGTTTTTGATCTCCAGTTCAAATTTAGCCATGACTCCAAGTTTAAATTTTGATCGCATTCAATTTTGATTGAAAGATATTTTCTTCAATTTGTTAACTGCTGTTTAAATTCCATTTCAAATTTGAACGTATTTTGTTTTCTAATTTGTTTTCAAGAAATGTTTTGATATATTTAATTAACTAAACATTTATATTTCCTTTCTTATTTATCAAATGAGAAAAATAACAATTACATCAATAACACTATTTTACATCTTTTATATTTCCGAAATAAAAAGTTTATTCAAAATTTAGAATAAAAAAATTATTATTTATAACTATTAATAAAATATTGAAACAAGGAATTCAATTTATTTAAATAAAATCAATTTCCTCACAAAAATAATCAAATCGCTATTTAAAGAAAACATATACTGTTTCACATATATTTGAGCAATCAAAATAAATTACTTTAAAATTTCCCATAATAATCATCACGAAAATGCGTTAAAATAATAACTAAGTGTGTGTGTGAGATTTCATCATTCTCATAAACATCTAATGGCTAAAATGACTCTAACTTGATCGATGTTCTCGCCTTCATTCTTGTTCACCTGTTCTTGCATTCACTCGCACTCGAATTTTCATCAGCAATGACAAACCCCAAATTTCATAAAAATGCATTTCAAATCATTTCATTTGCATTTCAATTTCAATTTTAAATAATCATCTAACATAATAATTAAAAATCTCATGATTAATAATTGCATTTAAATAATTAATAAAATCATTACATGACACCTTGAGGGCCCCTAAAAACCCAGCTTAGAAAATTTCTCACTTGTTAAAACTCTACCTTGTGCAACTACCCATGTGAAAATTCCTGCTTTGGGTAAACAAGCCTTATTCCAACACAATTGGGTTGGAAGATTGGGAGACTCTCTCCTTGATGAAGCCAAAATGGAATAAGCAATTTTGACCGAGTAAACCCCTGTGGGTGAAGCATTCCATCGCACCTTATCCCTGCCTACTCTTTGCCAAATTCTCCTTTTCGAAAGAATTTTTTCCATTTATTCCACCTCTTTCTCCGACAATCCCAATTGCTTGAAATATTTCCATCTAATAAGTCCACTCTCTGAATTCAATGGAGCATCAATATTATCTCTAAACTTTGGACCCCAAACTTGTATAGATTTTTCTTTGATCCTACCTAAAGCTAGATTTTTTGCTAATTTGGGATATCCTTCACATGAGTCTTCCCAAAAAAAGAGCTTCTCCCCCATCTTTAACCTCCCAAGTTAAATAATCCAAAATAAGATCCCTAGAGTTGCATATGAAATTCCAAATTATGGAACCAATGGGGAGATACTTGGCCGTAAGAAAACAATTCAGATTATCATCCAACTACTTATCCCTGACAATCTTAACCCATTTAAGATCAAATTGAGACTGAAGCGCCCATGCTAATTTCACCCCCGACGCCTTATTCCACAAAAGAATGTTTTTCAAGCTTTCCCCATCTTCCTCTTTTTTCTCACAAATCTTTTTCTATTTCACTAATGTAAACTTCTTCTGTTTTGAATTACCTTTCTAGAAGAAGTCCCTCATTATCTTATTCAGGGATTTATTGATGCCAACCGTTAAGGGAAGACAAGACATCATGTAAATTGGGAGGGAAAATATCATAAATTTTAACATTGTTATCCTTCCTAACCAAGATAACCACTTGTTCTTCCAAGATGAAATATGCTCCTTTACTCTTTCTATTAGAGAATTCCATATCCCCCCACTTTGAACTCCCTTCTCTAGCGGTAAACCCAAATATTTGTAAGGTAATTTTCCTTCTTTGAAGCCAAGAATCCTTAAAATCTACATTTATTTCACACACTGAGTATTGAAAAAGAAAACTTCTGACTTAACCACATTGACCTCTTGCCCCAAAGCCTGAAAATAATTGTCTAAAATACCTTTAAGCCTCCTTGCTTCCTTTGTCGATGCCGAGCCAAACAACAGTGTATCATCAACAAATTGTTGATGTGTGATCGAAGGTAACCTGCTAGTCACTTGAATGCCCTCCACCACACTAATACATCTAGCTTTCTCAACTGCTCAGGCTAAAGCTTCCGCCATGATGATGAACAAGAAAGGGGACAAAGGATCTCCCTGCCTTAACCCCCTTGAAGGTGCAAAAAAAACCTTTAGGAGACCCATTCACCATCACTGAATAACGTAGAGATGCAACCCATCCAAACAACCAATCCAACCAAGATTTTTGAAAACTAAAAGCTTCCATAACTTTGAACAGAAAATGCCAATTGACTCTATCATATGCTTTCTTAATATCCAATTTTAGAAACATAGCAGATTTTTTCATCTTCTGAATCGAATGAATAACATCCTGAGAAATTATCAGCTCATAAAAAATTGATCTACCCAGGACAAAGACTGTCTTCTCTTCTAAGATGATCCAAGGCAAAAGTTTTTTCAATCGATTAGCTACCGCTTTAGCCAAAATTTTGTATAGTGTATTACAGAGGGATATAGGCCAAAATTCATCCCATGAGTCCAACTTCCCCTTCTTTAGGATTAGAGAAATTAAGGTGTTATTCAATTCTTTAAGAACTCTACCCGTGCTCCTTGAATCTATAATTGCCTCAAACCCATGTCTGCCCACCACATCCCAACACTTCTAAAAGAAAGCCACTGGGAAAACATCCAGACTAGGAGCCTTCTCCAAATCGAGATCGAAAATCGCCATTTTTATTTCTTCTTCCATGAATTTTTCATTCAGAAAATCCATCATGTTCTGGGATATTAAGGATGGAATACCTTTAAGACTGTCTGCCTGAGCACCTAGGTGCAAACCTTCCCAATCATTAAGCAGATTTTGAAAAAAATCAACTACCGATGCTTTAATTTATGAAGGATCTCCAAAAAGATGACCATTAGTTGCCTTAATACAAATGACCCTATTTATTTCTCTCCTAGATTTTGTCGAATTGTGAAAGAATTTAGTGTTTCTATCACTAGCTCTCAACCAAATTTCTTCAGATTTTTGCCTCCAAAAAAATTCTTCCTTTGCCAATATTTCATTCAAACTTCTTGTGAGCTCCTTTTCTTTCTAATAACTAACATCATCCATACCTTCCTGACATATTCCCTCAGACAAAGCTTCCAATTCCTCCTCCACTCTTAACTTTTCTTCAAAAATATTTTTAAAACAGTCCTTGTTCCACTACTTAACTTGCTGCTTAACATGTTTCAGCTTGGTTACAATATTGAACATTTTGGAGCCTCCTAGAGAACACTCTATCCACCAAGCTTCAACTAACCCCAAAAATTTAAGATCCTTAAACCACATCAACTCAAACTTGAATAGGCTATGAATCGGCCCCTTATCTCCAACATCTAAAAGAATTGGGAAATGGTCAGAACCACTCCTAGAAGAAATATTCCTATCTAATCTACAAGGAAAAAGACTCATATTCCCTTTGAAGGAAAATCTATCCAAATTCTACGTGATACTACAAAATCCTTTCCTTCGGTTGGTCCATGTGAAGCTACCATTTCCAGAAAGAATTTCTCTCCATGAACTGTTGAAAATATTTCTGAGATTGCAAAACCTTTCTCACACCTCCTTTCTTATCTTCAGACCTCAAAATCGCATTAAAATCCCCACCCAAAATGCAGAAATCCTTATCTACACTACTGAGGAACCCATCTAGTTCTAGCCAAACCATTCTTTTTAGAGAACACAAAGATGACCCATAAACATTGATAAGCAAAAATTAAAGATTAGATGTCAAAATTCTTACCTGACAAGCCTGTCAATGCCTTCGATTCATCAAATCTTCGACCACAACCAAAATGGTTAGCAATCCCCCTGAAGCACCTTCTGCTCCCGACCCCAACCATTTCTAGTGATTTATTTTTTTGCTAAACTTGACAAGATCTTGATCACCCAACTTAGTTTCTTGAAAAAGATAAATTTCCACTTGATTTATTTCCATTGCATGCCTTACCAGGCACCATTTTTTAGGGGTATTGAGGCCCGTAACATTCCAGGTTAAGATTTTCATTGTTGTTTAGGAAGAGGCTCGGTCTTCCCTACTTTAATCATGGAATCAATTTTTTGTTGACCATTCACCTCCCCATCCCATTTCCATTTTTCTTGGTTTGTGATCCTACCTCTCTTCTTGTTCTCACCACAATCCGGCAAAGATTTACTCATTTCTTTTTGATGAATTCCTAACTTGAACCTAACCTCAACTAGGCCTTTAGAGCATTTCCTCTTTTTTGCTGATTGTGGGGACCCTCCTACAAACGCTGCCGACGATCCTTCTGTACAATTTTCTTCTCCCCCAACCTCCACCTCCATTTCATTTACTAACTCCCATGCATTAGATTTTTCCTCCTCCACCAAAATGACTAACTCTTTGCCCACTTCTATTAACAAATCCAATTGCACATTAGAACAGTCTTCACCTAAGATCTCTAACACCTCCAAAATTTTCTCTTCTAAGGACAGATTCTAATTTTCAACCATCTCTTCCTCCCCAACAGGTTTATCACCCAAAACTTCCTGCAAGTCTTTCTGGGAAATTTGTTGAGAAGGAACATAGTCTAACTCTTTCACCTGAATATGGCTTTCACCATTCATATCCTCAGGAGCTATCAAAATATTCCCCATTTTTGTGGGCTTTCCATTTTCTTGGTGCCCCTCAACAACCGCCTCTGATTTTGAGCTCCCTACCTTGCTTAAAGATTGTCTACTCCTTAGAGGCCACACTAAACTATCCCTGGTAAAGGAGTCGCTTCTCAAATTTTGAATCCAGCTTCCATAATCTGATATTAGTTCAATCTCTTCATAACAATGGCACACTAAATTATTTTCCACACAAATTCTCACATGGGAAAAATCCTCTCCCAAATTTTTGCTTTCTTCAGCACATAGAAAAGTTCCTAGATGATTGCCAATCTCCTCTAGAATGCTCGGTTCCCAGAACTCCATTGGGAGATTCAACAGACTATACCAATCTTGCATTGTTTCCACCACGTGAGATGTAGGATTAAAACGTGCCTTCCACCTTCACAAATAAAAACCACTTCAATCCAGAACCCAAATACCATTCACTATTGCTTCCCTTAGGGCCCTACTTGGACAAATCACTAAGAAGAAGCCATTTTGAATGGTTTTAAACTACAACTCATCTCCCCACCACGATTTACACCATTTTATCAAATAATCCTAGTTGAGATTGATGCCATACCACTTCCCAATCAGACCCAAATTTGCCAATCTTATTACTTCTGCTTGGAGCTTGACTGCGCTTACCACCAAGGTGGCTCGTCCACCTGGGATCCCAATCCTTATTTTTACAGATGGTCTTCTAACTTCACCACCCTGCTCCTCATCCCTAGCCTCCTCCCATACCAAATCAAACTTTTTCTTTTTCCAGACTTCCTTATTGAAGCTTTTCCTCTTGTTAGGTTTTTTGTCTTGACCCTTCACTACCATCCTTGACAAACAACCATTCCCTTTGTTACCACCCTCATTTTGGCACGACTTATGAAAGGCATCATTTCTATAACCACCTCTTCTTTGACGACCCCTAAAGCCTGGTCTTTCATTTTCAAACCTTCTTCCTTCTCTGCCCCCCACCTTAGCACAAGAATCATTTTGAAATGTCTGCTCCTTTCAGGCCCATTTGTCCTGATGCCAAACCCCATGAAAATCCATTTGTCGGCTATCTCTGCAACCTTCTTGGTTTCTCAAAAACCATCTCCCTACAAATGACCGTTGCAAACCCTGAGCTTGCACCATTTTTTATTTAATTCTACTCATAGACTACCACTAGTTACTCTACTAAATGGATTGAAATTGTGGCTCTCATGAGTAAATTTCAAATTTCCCAACTATGGTTTATGGTGTTTCTTCTTTGAATCTCTACTTCCTTGGTGACCAACTTTAGCCTCCATGTTCTTCAACTCTTTATGTTGATATCACATAGGTCTAGTACCATTCCCTCTACCATCGATTACATCCTCCTTCACAATAAGCTTCATCCATTTGTTCTCAACCTCTCTCGTAAACTCCACAATCTTTTTTATTGAATTGTAGCAACTTGTAGGACTGTTGTCCTTATCTTCCCTCTCTTTCTCTTTTAAGGAACTTAGAACATAATTTTTCCATCCTTCACAATGATGTACAAGTTTCTCCTATCATCATAGATAGCCTCCCTATTAAATTGCTAAAGTATTCCTAAAAATACATGGCATGCACTCATTAACAAAACATCGCACAAAATTTCATCCTTATATGAACCAATCTAGAAATGAACTAAACACTACTCATTCATGACTACTTCAAGTTATTTTTGCAACTAGAAAACTTTATGTATTTGGATGCTTCCTCTTTTTCAAACCTAATTTCTCTACCATCTCTTTAGAAACTAAATTATCTATACTACCACTATCAATAATAACCTTACAACACTTACCTCCATATTTGTATTTAGTTTAGAAAAGGATCCTTCTCTGAGATGGTCCATCCTCCTCTCCCTCTAATTTCAACAAGAATCTCCCAAACATGAGATATTCTCCATATTCTAGTTCTTCTACAAGTTTCAATGAGGCAACACTTTCTTCATCTTCTTGGGCTAGATGATTTCTAGATTTTCTCATTTTACTACTTTCTTTCTATAACTATGGATAGTCAAAGGATCTATGGCCACATTATCCACACCAAAAACACTTCCCAAAGAACCCTTTGTTTTTGTTACCTCGTCCTCTCATTGAGTTTTCTCTTCCTCTTGTTTCCCAACTTATTTTGTTCTCCCATTTGGGTTTGATTTCTTCTTCATGGACCTATTTCTCTTTACTACTACCTATCTTTCCTCTTTCTATTGATATCCTTCCTCTTCCTCTGGAACTAATTTTCTTCCTTTTATATATCTTTTCTTTAGCCTTTAGGTCATATTTGTAGGCCTCCTCAACTATAGTAACTCTCAACATACTCTTTTCATATTGAATATTAAATCTCAATCCATTTACATACTTGGCTACCTTTCCTCTATCCATTTCATGTCTCTCAGACTTGATACTTAGTTTATAAAATTATTAAATATAGTATTTTGCACCATGTATTTTTGTCTCAGGTTTTGAAACCTTTTAAACAAATCCATTTCATAGTCTCCAAGAATAAAATTTTCCTTCAACCTAGCCACTATCTAAGTGCATTGGTTTATCCTCATCTCTCCATTTACAATCCATTCTCTCTATAACTCTCTCCACCAAATAGAAACATGCCCTTTAAGTTTTGTTTGTGCAAACTTTACCCTTTGTGGGTCACAAATATCTTCCAAGTCAAAATATTCCTCCAATTAACCTGCCTACTCTATAAACTCTTTATGGTTTAAGGGTCCATAATTTTTTTGGATTTTCATTTGATTACCCTTACTAATTCTGGAAATGGCGCTCAAGAATAATTTTTTCCTTTTATATGTTGGTAGTTTATTTACTTCATGTTCACCATATTCACTCTCTTCACCACTTGCATGGTCTTCTACATTGTTTGGACTTCTCCTCAAATTATCAAATTTTTCCATATTTTAGTTTGAAACTTCTCAGACATCTTATCCATCCTATGGTTTCATATTTTAGGGGCATCTTCAACAATCCTATTTTTGAAACTTTGTTGGTTTCTACCAAACTTAACCTCCTCATACTTTCCACATCCCTCTCTACTCTCTACAATTGCAAAAATCCTCACAACTTGGAACAAATATTTAGAGCTTTAGGGATACATATAGCTTCAACTCTCTACAACTTCTCAACATCTCCCAACAAGAAAACCTTTATTTGACACCATCTAGTGCACTCTTGGGTTCAAGGATTTTTATAAACTACTGAACCAAGTAGAAATTCAAACTAACACACAATACAATGCTCAAATATTCCCTTATTACATGCAACAAAATATTTATAGTAGGAGTATACAATTTTACAATAATTTAACATTCATATATGCCTCTACACATGCCTTGGCCTTTAGGCCTTATAATACACATGTATCAAACCAAAAAGATTGAAATCCTCCAACTCTCTACTTCCAAAAACTTACTTTCAAAACTTGCTCCAAATGAGTTGAACCTCAAAATAATAGCACACAGGTATAAGGATAAATAACTACCCACATTTTGACATGAAGGGAACTACAAAAGAATAGGAAATTAGTGCCTAAAATAGCTCTAGATTTTAGTGCATTTGAGTTCATGAATTGGACACTTCTATCGGCACAAAACTCAGCACAAAATGGCGTGCTCACTTTGGCGTCGAATTTAGCATTGAATTTAGCACCAGATTTAGCACCGGATTTAGTGCCAGATTTAGCACTGGATTTAGCACCGGATTTATCGCCAGACTTTGTTGCTTCTAGTTTGGCTTCTGATTTTGATTATGTTTTTTTTTCTTGTGTTGCTTCCGAGTTTGCTTCTGGTTTTGCTTCGAAGTTTGCTTCCAGTTTTACTTCCAAATTTGTTTCCATTTTTGCTTCCACTTTTGCTTCCATTTAATTGCTTCTATTTTTCTTCCTAGATAGCACCAAGTTTTGCTTCCAAGATTGCTTCTGGTTTGATTCTAGTTTGGCTTCCTTTGTTGCTTCCTTTTTTGCTTCTAAAAATGCTTCTTATTTTGCTTCCATTTTAATTTAGTATGTTTTATTTCAATTTAATTAGTTAAATATATCATGCCTCTTAAATAACTCATATGATTATAGAGTAAATAAATTAAATAATATGTTTTATTTCAATTTAATTAGTTAAATATATCACGCCTCTTAAATAACTCATATGATTATAGAGTAAGTAATTTAATTATTTAAATCATATGATTAAATAACAAGATAATTATTGTTACCTGATTTTGCTTCCAACTAAATCAGGTAGACTTATGATTGTGTTTGCATTTAAACAATAAAAGGTACATATCATTTTCAGCTAAGTTTCATCCATGTGCATAAAAGAGAGTATCAAAATACTGCATTATTTGATTAAGGGAATTGCATACAATAGAAAAGAGAGTCAACTTGTATTGCAAAGGTATTTATTTATTAACAACCATAAGTGTATAGTGTCCCTCACAAGCCGAGGGACTGACTATTTTTATGCATATAAAGAAAAAACTATACATTTACAGATAAAAGGAAATGCATATGAAAAGAAGGGGGACTCGTCAATCTGAATGACGAATCCCAGTTGAGTTGCCTTGCATCAGCTTCAGTCCTCCTGCCCATCCAGTGTAGTGCCTCTCCACTTGGGTCTTTGGGTTGATTGGGTAAGAGTTTATTTATGTAGGTGTTTATTCGTTTTTTGTTTGATTGATCAATTTTGATGGTATTATTAGTGTTGTTTTATTTTGAGTTACTATTCCCATGGTTTTAGTAATGTTTATTAAAGGTTTTGATTATGGTTATGTTGATGTCGTTAAATAATTGCTTTAATTAAATTTTATTCTTCGATGTGGTTAGTTAAGTAATTAGAATACATTGTTATTAAATGGCATTGATTCTCTTAGAAAATAAATGTGCTACTTAGTGTGTTAATTATTTTATACATTGATAGTTTTATTAATATTGCAAATTTTAAATTATCATGAGAATATCATTTAATTTAAATAAATATAAATAAATAATTTGTTTTATTGAATATTTAAATTAAGTCATTTAAAATTATTATTATGATGGCTAATTCTAATATCAAGTAGTTAATTAACATTAAATTCTAAATTTAAATATTGCTTATTTATTTATTTTAATAATATTTATTTGTCTTAAAAGGGTAATTATATTTTAACAATGAAATTGCATTGTTTATATTCTGGAAGAATTAGTTAGTTTAGGAAATTTTGGAAAATAATGCCTATTCAAAAATTAGTAAAATTGAAATTGAAGGCAAGTGGCTATTTTCCATGTGCACTAAAATTAAGAAATTTTTGGTCACGTTCTGATTTTTGCCTTCTTTGGATTTTATATTCAATCTGTTTTTTTTTCGAAAAAGAGAGAAAAGAGAAGATTTTTTTTTTTGTTCTGCAATTTGTAATTTTGGAGTTTTGTCTGGAAATTGTAATCTCTGTATTTTTCTTTTGAAAATAGTTAAAAGAATTGAGAATTGTATATTGTTTTGGATATTGGTTCCTTCAAAATTCTTCTGGAAGCTACGGATTTCAGAATTTGGTGGAGAACGTAGTTGGCTGGATATGCACGACACAACATTTCGTCTCTGAATTAAATTCAAGCGAAGGAATCCAGGTAGCAAAGCAAACTTGAATAATCTTTGTAATTTCTTGTTAAAAAGAAAGAAATTGAAATTTCAAAATTTCATTAGGCTTGCTTGTTGAAACTTTGTAAAATAAATATTGCATTCCTGTGAAGCTTTCAAATTGTTATTCTTGTGAAATCTTTGTTGTGTAAATGTCATCTCCAGCCTTTGGATTTCTCTTTCTCCTTTGTTTCTTTTCCAGTATCGTTATTTAATATTTTTGGTGAGTGAGCTTGACTGGAAAATCATCTCGAAGTATATTTTACTTTTGGTATATTTGGCTCCATTTTCAATCCGTTCATTTATGGATTTATTTCAAGCCATTTCCATTGTTATTTCCCAGTCATTTACTCTGTAATTTTTATTCGCCAAAGAAATTCCTTTTTATTTTGTGTTCTGGCTTTTGCATTTCACCATTCTTGTGCTTATGTGCCTCCTTTGTTATGTGACTCTGTAGTTAAAATTTTTATTTTATTGAAGGTATGTTAAATAAAAAAAATATATATATATATATTGCCTTTGCATTTTGTAATTTTGATTTCCGTATTGTTCTTGGCTGGTGATATTATGTATTTTTTTCTTGTTAATGGTTTGGGGTTCTGACCCCATTGGCATCCCCACTCCCATTATTTCCTGTGGATTGATGTTGGTCATCCTCCTTAGGATGACTGCACAACAGCCTATGGCTATTGTGCATAGCCATCCTAAGGAGGGTCGCACCCTATACATAGTGTTAGCTATATATATATATATATATATATATATATATATATATATATATATATATATATATATATATATATATATATATATATATGGGTCTGCAATAATTTTAATTCTCTATACTTTAAATTAGCACAGTGATTTGGATTGAAATGTAAATTCAGTTTTAATGATTATAATATATATATATATATATATATATGTATATACATCAGTATTCTATGGATAAATATTTATTTAATTATGGGTAAGTGCACCAATTTGTGACACAATTTTGGCTCTTAAGATGCCACTTTTTTTTTCTTTTCTTTTTTGAAATCAGCAAAATTTGATTTGCACGAGAAAATAAAAATAGTTACACTCAAAATTTCAAGATCTGCAAAAAAAAAGTTGAAGTGCTCTAAGTCTCAAAATGGAGAGTGGGGGGCCCAAAAGCGAGGTCCTATTTTTATAAAAAAATAGCTTAGCGCCTTAGGGCTCCCCCCTTTTTGATTAACTTTTTTTTAGAATTTCAAAAATCCCAATAGTGAGAAATTAGCTAACACCATTTAGTTTATCCTCCTTCTTTCAGATATTTTTTTTAATGAATATATAATATTTTATGGATTTTCAAAGTGGACACATCCTCAAAAGCTAAAATTTGAGCGTGATCCCCCCCAATTTTTTTGCAAACTAATCGAAAATTGATTTATTTTTTTCATCATGTGTAGAATGGAGTCTTGTTTCAAAAACTGTAATTTGTTTCACATTCCGATGAACGTGTAAAAATCTATCCTAAACCTAGCACATGTTGGTTTTTGACCAAAAACGAAGGCATTTACAATAGAAGCCATGGATCAAAACTTGAACTAAATCAAAATGAAAAAAGAATGATATATTTAGATAGATAAGAGAGAGGTTAACATTATCATGGTTGTTTTATAAACTTGCATTGAAAGACGTGCAAATGAGATGGGGAGCATGAACAAAAATATGAGAAAATTTGGCAAATCCTATTAATTAACATGTCCAAAGTAGGCCATTTGGTGAGCGCCAAATGACTCATCACATTTGGCATGTGCCAAATTTGGCGTGCGCCAAATGGCCTGCTTTGCACAAAACTAGAATTTACCCTCTTTGGTGAACAACTTTCATAATGCTTAGAGTGCACATTTTATGATCGTAGATGGATAGTTGAGGTTTTACCTCTCATACCTTCTCTAACTCGTTACCGTTACTGGATAATTCTTTGTCCCTCAAAATTCTCTCTCTCAGGTCTCACTCCCTCCCACGTGATCTAGACTACTCTCTTAGTCCAATCCCCTCTCTCAGGTCTCTTTCCCTCCCACATACATACCTAAATAAATCTATCTCACTCCAACCCCCTTTCTCACTCTCCCTCTTTGGTATTTTTATCTCACTCCATCTCCCTCTCTTAGGTTGTTATCTTTCTCTCAAGTCTCTCCCTCTTAACCCCCTCTCCCTCTCTTAGGTCTGTCACTCACTCACTCCCTCTATCTCTCTCCCATTCCCTCTCTCTCACTCATTCTATCTCTCTCCCTCTCTCTCTCTCTCTCGGGTATCTCCATCCCCCTCTCTCTCTCTCTCACACACACACACACACTCCCTCTCTCTCTCTCCCACTCCCTCTCTCTCCCTCTCTCCCACTCTATCTCTCTTCCTCTCTCTCAGGTCTCTCCCTACCACCTCCTCTCCCTCTCTCTCTCTCTCAAGTATCTTCATCCTACCCCCTCTCCCTCTCTCTCTTTGTCTTGAGTCTCCCCCTCCTACTCCCTCTCCCTCTCATAGTCACTCCCTCTATCTCTCTTCCACTCCCTCCCTATCTCACTCCCTCTATCTATCTCCATCTACCTCTCCATCTCTCTCAAGTATCTCCCTCCCACCACCTCTCCCTCTCTCTCAAGTCCCTCCCTCTCTCATGCCCTCTATCTCTCTCTCACTCTCTCTCCCTCTCTCTCTCAAGTCTCTCCCTCCCACCCACTCTCCCTCCCTCTTTGTCTCTCAAGTCTCTCCCTTCTATCCCCTCTCCCTCTTTCAAGCCTCTCTTTGTCTCTCTCACTCACTCCCTCTATCTCTCTCCCACATCCTCTCTCTCTCTCACTCCCTCTATCTTTCCCCCTCTCTCTCTCCCTCTCTCAGATATCTCCCTCCCAATCTCTCTCTCTCCCTCTATCTCATGTATCTCCCCCCACCCCCTCCATCTCTCTTAAATCCCTCTATCCCAAGTACTCCCTCTCCCCTGAGTACTCCCTCTCCCTCCCACCCCCTCTCCATCTCTCAAGTCTCTCTCTCACTCCTTGTATCTCTCCCATACCTCTATCTCTCACTCCGTCTCTCTCTTACTCTCTTAGGTATCTCCTTCCCACCCCCTCTCTCCCACTTTATCTCCCTCTCCTTCTCTCTCGGGTGTCTCCCTCCCACCCTCTCTCCCTCTCCCTCTCTCTTAGGTTTCTCCCTCCCACCCCCTCTCCCTCCATCTCTCTCCCTCTCTCTCTCACTCCCTCTCTCTCTCCCACTTTGTTTCTCTCCCTCTCTCTCTCAATCCCTCTATCTCTCCCCCACTTTATCTCTCTCCCTCTCTCTCTCACTCCCTCTATCTCTCTCCCACTTTTTCTCTCTCCCTCTCTCTTAGGTCTCTCCTTCCCACCCTATCTCCCTCTTTCTCTCTCTCAAGTATCTTCGTCCTACCCCATCTTTCTCTCTCTCTCTCTTTGTCAAGCCTCCC
>CM021109.1:483937488-483983550 GCA_007115665.2 Sequoiadendron giganteum
GAGGTTGAGGGATTAGAGGGTATGGGGGTTGATGGATTAGGGTTTAAGGGTTAAGGGTTCAGGGGTTGAGGGATTAGGGTTTTAAGGGTTAAGGGTTCAGGGGTTGAGGGATTAGGGTTTAAGGGTTAAGGGTTGAGGGTTGATAGGGTATAGGGGTTGAGGGATTAGAGTTTAAGGGTTGAGGGTTAAGGGTTAAGGGTTGAGGGATTAATATTATAGAGGGGTTGATTGATTAGGGTTTAAGAGTTGAGGGGTTGAGGGATTAGGGTTTAAGGGTTGAGGGTTAAGGGTTGAGGGATTAAGAGTGTAGAGGGGTTGAGGGATTAGGGTTTAAGGGTTGAGGGTTGAGGGTTTAAGAGGGTATAGGGTTTGAGGGATTAGGGTTTAAGGGTTGATGGTTTAGGGATTAAGAGGGTATGGGGGTTGATGGATTAGGATTTAAGGGTTAAGGGTTGATGGGTTGAGGGATTAAGAGGGTATAGGGGTTGAGGGATTAAGAGGGTATAGGGGTTGAGGGATTAGGGTTTAAGGGTTAAGGGTTGAGGGTTGACAAGGTATAGGGGTTGATGGGTTAGGGTTTAAGGGTTGAGGGTTAAGGCTTAAGGGTTGAGGGATTAATATTGTAGATGGGTTGAGGGATTAGGGTTTAAGGGTTGAGGGTTGAGGGATTAATAGGGTATGGGGGTTGAGGTATTAGGGTTTAAGGGTTAAGGGTTGAGGTTTGAGGGATTAAGAGGGTATAGGGGTTGAGGGATTAGGGTTTAAGGGTTGAGGGTTAAGGGTTAAGGGTTGAGGGATTAATATTGTAGAGGGGTTGAGGGATTAGGGTTTAAGGGTTAAGGTTGAGGTTGAGGTTTAGAGGGATTAAGAGGGGTATAGGGGTTGAGGGATTAGATTTTAGGGTTGGGTTAGGGAGGGGTTGAGGGATTAGGGTTTAAGGGTTAAGGGTTGAGGGTTGACAGGGTATAGGGGTTAAGGGTTTAGGGTTTAAGGGTTGAGGGTTAAGGGTTAAGGGTTAAGGGTTGAGGGATTAAGAGGGTATGGGTGTTGAGGGTTGAGGGATTAATAAGGTATAGGGGTTGAGGGATTTAGGTTTAAGGGTTGAGGGTTGAGGGTTGAGGTATTAAGAGGGTATAGGGGTTGAGGGATTAGGGTTTAAGGGTTGAGGGTTAAGGGTTGGGGGATTGAGATTGTAGAGGGGTTGAGGGTTAAGGGTTGAGGGATTAAGATTGTAGAGGGGTTGAGGGATTAGGGTTTAAGGGTTGAGGGATTAAGAGGGTATGGGGGTTGATGGATTAGGGTTTAAGGGTTAATGGTATAGGGTTGATGGTTTAAGGGTCCCACTCCCTCTCTCAAGTCTTCCCCCCCACCATATAACTAAATAAATTATTTCCCTCTCAAGTCTATCTCTCTTGGGTCTCACTCCCTCCCATGCTACCTACACTAATCAGTGTCACTTCAATGCCCTCTCTCACAATCCCTCTCTGTCAGGCCTCACTTACCTCCCACCCTACTTTCTTAGGTCTCTCCTTCCCACCCCCTCTCTCCTAACTTGACTCCCTCTCTATCAAGCCTCACTTGTACCTCCCACTCTACTTTATTAGGTCTCTCCTTCCCACCCCCTCTCTCCCACTTTGACTCCCTCTCCTTCTCTTAGGTGTCTCCCTCCCACCCTCTCTCCCTCTCTCTCTCTTAGGTTTCTCCCTCCCACACCCTCTGCCTCCCCCCCCTCTCTCTCTCAAGTCTCTCCCTCCTATCCCCTCTCTCTCTCCCACTCCATCCCTCTCTCTCTCACTCCCTCTATCTCTCTCCCACTCCCTCTCTAAGGTATTCCCCACCCACTATATAAGTGAATAAATTCTTTCCCTCTCAAGTATGTCTCTCTTGGGTCTCACTCCCTCCCATTCTACCTACACTAATTAGTGTCACTCCAATGCCCTCTCTCACAATACCTCTATGTTAAGCCTCACTTACCTCCCACCCTAATTTCTTAGGTCTCTCCTTCCCACCCCCTCTCTCCTAATTTGACTCCCTCTCTGTCAAACCTCACTTGTACCTCCCACCCTACTTTCTTAGGTCTCTCCCACTTTGAATCCATCACCTTTTCTCAGGTGTCTCCCTCTCACCCTCTCTCCCTCTCTCTCTTAGGTTTCTCCTCCCCCTCTCTCTCTCTCAAGTCTCTCCCTCCTACCCCCCTCTCTTTCTCTCTCTCTTTGTCCCACTCCCTCCCTCTCTCTTTCACTCCCTCTATCTCTCTCCCACTCCCTCTCTTAGGTCTTCCCCCCCACCATATAATTGAATAAATTCTTTCCCTCTCAAGTCTGTCTCTCTTGGGTCTCACTCCCTCCCATGCTGCCTACACTAATCAATGTCACTCCAATGCCGTCTCTCACAATCCCTCTCTATCAGGCCTCACTTACCTCCCATCCCCTCTCTCCTACTTTGACTCCCTCTCTATTAGGCCTCACTTGTACCTCCCACCCTACTTCCTTAGGTCTCTCCTTCCCACCCCCTCTCTCCCAATTTGACTCCCTCTCCTTCTCTCAGGTGTCTCCCTCCCACCTTCTCTCCCTCTCTCTCTCTTAAGTTTCTCCCTCCCACTCCCTCCCCCCCTCTCTCTCAAGTCTCTCCCTCCTACCCCATCTCTCTCTCTCTATCCCACTCCCTCCCTCTCTCTCTCACTCCCTTTATCTCACTCCCACTCCCTCTGTAAGGTCTTCCCCCCCGCCATATAACTGAATAAGTTCTTTCCCTCTCAAGTCTATCTCTCTTGGGTCTCACTCCCTCCCATGCTACCTACACTAATAGTGTCACTCCAATGCCCTCTCTCACAATCCCTCTCTGTCAGGCCTCACTTACCTCCCACCCTACTTTCTTAGGTCTCTCCTTCCCACCCCCTCTCTCCCACTTTGAATCCCTCTCCTTCTCTCAGGTGTCTCCCTCCCACCCTCTCTCCCTCTCTCTCTCTTAGGTTTCTCCCTCCCATGTCCTCTCCCTCACCCTCCCTCTCTCTCAAGTCTCTCCCTCCTACCCCCTCTCTATTTCTCTCTCCCACTCCCTCCATCTCTCTCTCACTCCCTCTATTTCTCTCCCACTTTATCTCTCTCCCTCTCTCTCAGGTCTCTCCTTTTCAAAACAACATATTTGGCGTGTAAATTTGGCGCTTTCCAAATTTGGCGCTCTCTAAATTTGGTGAGCACCAAATGTGTTTTACCTTGAAACGGTAAAATAAGGCTTGACCCCATGATTCAGGCCCACATTCTCTTGAATTTGTCTAGTTCAACGCTTTATCCGAGTCAGAAATGCCTTTTTTTATGTAGTTGAATTCATATTGTACCAATCTATGCTTGATCCATCACCTTTTTACCACCAATCTGCATGGTAGACAACATAGAAGAAGATGTTTTGAAGTTTCTACATCATTTTACATTATCTAAGGTAATATATTCATTTTGGTAAATTGAAATGTTTATATTTAGTATATTTGTTTGTTTTTGACAATATAAACTAAATTTCCTTAATGATTTTATTAATCATAACAAATGGACATAGAATTCAACATTGAGTTAGATGGGATTTGCATAAAAAAGTTCAATTTTTATGAGTTTGAAGAACAAAAAAATTAAAAAACATGACATTTACTTAACATAAATTTACTTATGAATTCTATTTGCATTGCTTATAGTAGTCCATTTCCAGCATGGCTAGTGGAATTCACTGTATTTCATTCTTTTTCAATTAATTTGGAAAACTTTTATTTTCATCTAATTTGGAAAACCTAATAGCTTTCATCAATGTGAATGCAAGTGTCCATTAATTTTTTTGTTCCATAAAAAATTCACCTTCATTGAACATGTGCTTAGATAAATTCAAGTGAGTTGACATAGTTGTTAATACAAGTTTCCATTCATTCATACCATTTACCTTTCTAATAAATAAAAAAATGGGAAATTTTGTGCAATTGAGAATGCTTATGGTCTTTCTAAGTTACCTCATTGCCAAAGAAATAGTGAATAATTATAAGATATAGTATCACAAACCCTTCTTTGAATTCATATTCTTCATGAATTCATTGACAATCAAAAATTTGGTTTTGAGAAAAATAAACACAAGAGTCTCTAGTTTTCATTTAGGTGGCAACAACTTATACCCTAGGTCAGTGATGCAAAGCAGGGAGACAAAACCTTCAACAATCATTTAATTAGATCAATTTCAAACAATCTTCAATCTCAAAAATCTCAATTCAATGCTGAACTGACCAATTCACATCTAAAACAAAACAAAGATCATCCATAAATAACAAGCTATGCTTTTCAAGATGACTACCATTCTAAACCTCTAGAAGATTTTAACAAAACTTGCCATATGTAAGTCTATTTCTCAAAATATTGTATTCATACAATAGTCACTCCTAACAAAATGAAATAAACTCAATATTACTAGAAACTCTAATATGTGAATTGTTCATCATAACCTTTATAAAGTTCAAGTTCAATAATGCTAGTCAAAAGGTCCACAACTTCAAAATCAATGTTCCAGGCCTCTGGTGCAGGAGCACCTTGTAAGCTCAATTTTGTCAAAAATGTCATCTTTTAGTGACCATGGTCAAATGCTAGGAATTTAGTTAATGTTGAGTGTATTGTGTTTAGTAAGGTCAATCAGACCATTTTATAATGTATTTGGAGCTAAGGGAGTTCAATTGTGTCATAGCTTGCAATTTGGCTAACTGTGGTCAGAAAAGTTGCTAAAAGATGCAAAAGTTGCAGAGTTCAAGGGAGTTGGAATGAAATAAAAATATGTTTAATAACCTTCAATTCCTTGAAGGAGAGGTTGTTGGTTGATTTGTACCCCATTTTTTTTATCAAGAACATTATTTTCTAGAAATTTACTTGTTTCTCTCACCTTTCTTGTTGTTGTACGGCCTCTATGGACTCTAAGATGATATGAAACCAATTGGATGTTGTATATTAATGAATTAGATTTCATTTTCATCTATTTAGAGGTTCTAACTCTTTGTATAGCGAAAGTTATATTGTTTTTACTACTGCTACCTACTTTCACAATGTTCTTGGATTGAGGGGTTTCATTATGTAATTCGACCCATGACACTTTTTCTACCTACTGTAACTTGTGGAATGGGTCTTCTAAATTTTAAAATACATGGCTAACCTATTTAGAATGTTGTGAGGTCAAGGTTGGGTGTTTGGGATGATGTTCTAGGACTTTATCAGGGTCTTTTCATGGTGAAAATTAGGGCTTCAAGTGGTGTTTTGACAAAATTTGGGAAGGAATGTCCATGTAATGTATTATTCACCATGTGTAGGGTTTGGTAAGTGTGTTTGGTGCTTTCTATGGGTCTGGCAGATCCGGGAGATAGGAGTTTCATTAAAACCCCAAGTATTTTTCTTGAAATTGAGGGTTTGGTGTATTAGGGGTCTAGAGGTCTTGGAATTGGAAACAATTCAGGAAATTGGAGGTTTTGACAAATAAAATACTTCTATTTGAGGATTTTGAGTGAAGATGTAGTGTTTAAAAGATACTCTCTTCGTAAATTAGGCCAATTGAATAACCTTTTCCAAGGTGGGTCTATTGGAAGTCAATGTTGGTCCAAAGGAGTTGATGCTGGGGTTTACCTATGTTTTATAACTTGCAAATGGGTATCTTAATCATCCCTGATTTTGTCAAGTGTTTTGGAAAATCTTTGTGAAAAGGCCCTTGAACCGGGTTACCTATGCTATAAGGGAAAGCTTGGTAGAAGTTGGGATTTTTAGTTGAACATTTGGTTTTGCTTTGGAATCTGATTGATTCTCATTGATTTATTGTATTGAACGGTTTCCACCCCTCTCTACATCAAAAATGGTGTTTCTTGGTAAGTTAAGTGATCAAGTTGTGTGTAAGTCTATTAAGAGCCTTCCTCTAAATCTTTGAACAAGTTCATTGTGGATCCCTACATGTACTGCATCAGCCTCTAGGTACTTTGCCAACTCTTCAAATACACTCAAAATCCCTACTCTAATATCTAACCCTACAGACATCTAACTCCATCATGCATGGAAAATATTATGTAGCATAGACATGTTTGATAATTCCAAACAACTTGCTACCTTCTTTCATAAAATGCTTTGGTGTGTTTCATATTTAATGCAATGTAATCAATGATATCAATATTTTTGTAAAATGCATTACTTAGTTTTGTTCTATGTGTGTGTGTGAACATGTAGCATTGAAGGTCATGCCAAGGAAATGACCGAAGCCTCTAACACCATAAGAACGCGCAGCTAAAAAAGCAAGGAGAAGAGAATCAAAAAATGTAGCTCATGAAGCAAAGGAATTGCAACCCATACAACCATAAATTCCCATGCAATCTAAGAGAGATGTCAAATTGGAAAAACAAAGGGCACAAATGAGGAAAGTTTGTGGAATGACAGGAATGGATACAAAAGTTGGAGGTACATCATCAACCATAGGTGAAGCTCAATGCACATCTCCAGTTGAAGACACATTGACAACAACATGTGGTTTTCCACGTACATCGAAAATCACATCTCCAATTGAAAACACACCATCAAAAACATTGTGTTTTGAAAGAACATAAGCAAACACATCTCTATTTGAAGGCACTCCACAAGTGACATCTCAAGTTGGAGGTACAACATCGTTTACATGTCAATCTCAAGGTATGCCATCAATTGCACCTCCAATTGAAGGTACACGATCTATCCCCGATGTTGTTGACCTTCCCAATATTGACACAAATTTAAATTTGAGAACTCCTCCTAGAGTTTTGCATAGAAAACCTACATTTTTGATTGATATTGATTCCAATGTTTTGAAATGGATGCCTAATAAGACTCCAAAATGTACATGTCAAAGATATGCACAAAAGATATGGAGTTTGTTTTTTTCGAAGCTAAGTGAGGGTGGAAGATGCCAACTATTTGTTGAAATGATGGGGCAACTCAAATTTAGGCCCACCATGAAGGCTCTTGGGCTAAGAGTTTTGAATGAATCAAGTGAAAATTCCATTGTAAAGAACTTGATGAGTGCATACGAGAGTGTGGGTTACACCTCACACACGAAGGATAGTTGTGCCACACGACGTGTGATGACAACAACACTGTTAAGAAGTCAAACAAGAAACAAGGTGAACCTTACAAAGGAAAGTAAGTCTTTGAAAATAAGTAGATCATCTCTAATGAGAGCCAAATGAAGGTGTGAAAGCGTGGAGGATCCAAATAGCAATGAGTTATGGGCATTTTCGGGTAGAGTGCCACAGAAAGACACAAGAATTGCTCAAGGCTTGAGATCTTTAATTGTGAATTATTGGAAGGATAACACAAGGACCTCTCCTAATCAAAGAGATGTTGTAAGAAGGAGAATTGGTAGTAAAAACTATGAGCCACATCCAATGCATTATCTGAATACCACTCAAACCCAATTTTTTGCTGATTTTGTACATACGTTTCTTGAAATTAAAATATGTCAAAGGTATTTTGAAATGCTAAAGCCTTTTTATGTCAAAATAAATCACACATGCACTACTTGTTGTTGTAGGGTTCATATTGAGTTTTCTAACCATTATGATGTTTATTGAAGTATATGTGTAGATATGCACACTGACAATGTTTTGCAGGAATGTAACATAATGCCTCCACCTAAATCGTCAAGGAAATTTTTGTCTTCCATTTTATGTGAAAGAGAGGATGGTCAATTTTTTAACAAAAAATCATGTTTGGATGACACATGTGATCATTGTGGTGGAATGCAACATTTGCCAATTTGCCAACACATGGCTAGTACACACACAATTGGAGACAAAATTGTGAAATTTGGCAAATATAAGACAATGGCATATAGTCTAAAAGATGGGAAAGAAGCAAAGAAGTGTGAATTGGTCAGTGATAAGATTCCAGTGTATCAGTTTATGGGAATTTTTGGTGATCAGGTGGTCTATGATTATGCAACGCATACACACAGAGCACAATGGTTGGATTCACAGTTCAAGTTATGCAAGGACACATTTCCACTTCGTCATATCGTTTCAGTTTTTGACTTTGCTGAGAACTACACACTACAACCATAGAACGAGGTGCAATCACAATACTAAAACTCCGTGCAGGTTGCTATATTTGTACATATAAAATTCATTCATGAAAATGATAGTACAGAGGAAAATAGGAAAGTATCGAGGGAGTATCAATTTTACATCAGTGATGATCACACACATTCTACAGAGTTTGTTCAAGGTTTCTTTCATATGTTCTATGTTGATCTGGCTAGCAGGGGCATATCATTTAGTCAACATATCATATGGTCAGATAATTGTACATCACAATTCAAGAACACCAGAATGTTTTACTGGCTGAGCAAGATTCATAGGATTAGTGGTGTTCAACATATGTGGAACTTCTTAGAGGACAGCCATGGAAAGGGGGAGCATGATGGAGTAGGTGCATGTATCAAAATAGCCCTAGCACGAGAAGAGTTAAAGTACACAAATAGTGTAAAGTTGATATTTTCATTTAGTAGATGATACTAACATTGCAAAATATGAGGATTGTTGTACACTAATAGGATCGAGCGAGCTATACTCTTTTAGAAGCTCCAATGCAGGTACATGGACTATCCATACAAGGAATATGGCATGCTTTTGTTATGCATGTACACTTCAATCATGGAATGATTGTGAGTCAATAGAGTGGGTTGATGAATGGTCTATAAGAAGTCTAACCCCATTTGACACTTATCAGCTCCTGATGGCTCTACAAATCACAGAGATGCAATTATCCATTGAATTTGATCATGTATCAGACCTACTAGAACTAGGTAATATATCTTACTTACAAGTTTTATTACGTTGCTCAGTAAATAAATCTAACAAGATGAACATATCAATGCAGGGCATGTTTATGCGGTGATTGTAGATGAAGACAATGAAGAGGGTAAAAATTATTACCTGTGTTGTTGTATTGAGGCCAACAAGAAATTGGACTCCCCAATTATAGATGAAGAAAACATAGAATATCCTACAGGTTCAGTGGTTGTTATTGGAACATGGCTTTGAAGGTATCCAGTTAAGAATGTTGCAGTTTGGTTGTTTGAGGATTTCAACACGCATCAAAAAATTCTTCACTATTCAAACCTTGTCGTTGCCACCAACATTCATTTGATCAAATATAAGGGCAAACCTATGAACAAGAACTTGTGGAAAGTGCGTGAGTCTGACAACGAGGCAATACTCGACATAATAAAGAGTAGAGTAGACCCAGATGGTTCACTGGATTGATTTGTAAGTATGGACATTTAATTTGTAAAGTCATGTTATTGATCACTATTTTGGACCAATACCTTGCAATAAGGCTTTTTCACCATTACTGTTTGATGTCATATGCATTAATGACTATCACTGATCCCTTTCTGATTGTGACTGTAGGTAATACTGAAGTTTGTCAAAGTATATAAGAAAAGAACAACAACAGTTGGTGGTGCAAGTTTTTAGTGGTATGAGAAACATCAGTTGCTGGTGCATTTTCTGGTTGTCAATCTTCTCTTTCTTTTCCATCTCCTAGATTTATCGGATTCTTATATGTTACATGTTTTATGTTAAGCCTCTCAATGATATATTTGAAATTTATATGTAGGGTCATTGAGAGATGATAAAGTAGCGAAGGGGCACATCACCATTGTAGGACCTTTAATCAACCTCCTTATCTAGCATGCATGAAGGTGATAGTAGGTCTTGTCAGTTGTATGACTGACATTATTTAGTTATTTCTCTTTTAATGATTTTTATGTGAGTCTATGTCTAAGATTGAGAGGATTTTGCAGGTTTTTTGGAATACAAATAGCTGGGCAAGCTGAGGTCGAATGGAAAAATGAAATTGGGCAGCAGTTCCTTTTGTTTCTTCTCAAGTACAATATATTTCATGATCTGTGCTGGAAACGCAAGGATTATTTCCCTGCATGTATTGCTACAAGTATTGACAAATGGGAAGATTTTCAAGGTGTTCTCCCATCACTATTGTAATATTTGTCATTGAATTAGTGTATTTTTTGATATACTAAAATTATGAGATTTTAATACATGAAAATGTGTATATTCCTTAATATATGCCTCAATTAAATGTGTATATTATATTTAAAATTAGTTGTAATGCTTCATGGTTTACATTTAAAGTTGTCTTCAAGGAAAAACGTGTGGATTTATTAGTAAGAATGAAATAATGTTTAATATAATTGTAGAAAGGCATATTAGTAAGGTCTTTTGAACATTATGCAATGACGAAGTTGCAAAATATGATACAATGTAATAAATGGCCAGTCCATGTCAAGATGGGTGAAAGCAAGCTTTTTATTGTTTTTGAGTCTAAGGTCTTAGGAGGAGTTGAATAAGTGATGCAAGACTAGGGTGGAGATCAAATTAAAATGATAAATACAAGATGATCAACCCAAAATTCAAAGAAAATTCAAAAGAAGTTCACAAATCCACTTGTTAAGTACATTCTTTCTACAAGTAATGCTAAACAGCTTCAAGAGAATTTTCACCCAAATTTCACAAAAGACTTGTCAATTAAATGATAGATTTAGACATCCATTAAGGACTTACACAACATACTTCAAGATCAAGTATAACTCCTTTGGACCAGTTTAGACTTCCAATACACTCACCATGGGAAAATCAAGGAAAAGAGGTCAATTTAACAAAGGAAGTACCCTTCAAAATTATCCAATCACCTTGGAACCTTGGGGAAGAAAATTAAATGGCCCAAAACCATAGAATCCAGCACTAGTTTGCACTTGTACGGTCATAAACACTCCCAACTAAAAAAAACCTCCTTTTCTAATGCAAAAACAAGGGTTTTCTCAAAATCTTCATTCTCAGGCTTCAATAAACAAATAAATGGTCCAAAAACCTTTCATAGGGTCTTCCTTGACATTTTAAATTCTTACAAACTCAAATTTATCAACATTTCATTGAAAAGCACTTCAAAACTGTCACTTTTCAAGGGAAAAATTGCATTTCCAGCCCTATGGCATCACACAATCACCACAAGAATGCTTTATTCTGATATAAAATGCATTGATAAATATAGAATAATATATTTTTCACTTATCCACTAAGTTATAGGAGAAAAAAGTGGGTGGATTGGTCAAAAACTCATTATTTTGCTTTCAAACCCTTCACAAAGGAAACAACAGGGTATACACTGTATTTTTTGAATTTCTATTACAAAATAGAAGATTAGAACTCCAAACCAAGTGAAGATCAAAGAAAAATAATTAAAATTCAACCTCTAAATATTTCAAAGCATGATTGGGTCTGTACAGTCCATACAACAACAAACAATTTTGAAAATAGTGAAAAAACTCAAAAAATGCACCAAAAAATGTGGTATTCTTATTTTGTGAGTTTATTACACCTTCAACAACCTTGATTCAAGCCTAAGAAGGCCTCTTATAACATTTACAATCCATAACCACCTGAAAACCAACCAACTTGCACCTAATTACCCTTTAAATGACTCTAATTTTTGTTTTTACCTTAACATTTTAGCTGCTCTTATTATTTATTTTTATATGCGAAACCTTCCCTTATATTTACCGCTTCACCACCGTCTTTATTTTTTCCTCCCACGGTGCCACGGTGATCTAACTTTGACTGCTCCACTTCTTCCACCATGCTACCGTGGCCTTCACGCTTACACCCTGCAATTGTGCGATGATCGGTCTCGACCGCTACCTCTACCCACCACGCCACTACGGTCTGCTTTCTATTAGGCCATTGTGTAGCGGTAACTATTCTGTCTACCGCCTCTACCCTATTCCTTCCACCGCCCTACCATGGTCTACTTCCTAACTATTGGCGATATGACGGTGTGACTATTAGCCACTTCCCTCACCATCTATCACGTTACCGTGGTTTGCTTTCTAACCTTGTGCGGTACCGCGGTGGCTCCTTCTAACCATTGCCTCGCTGCTATCTCACCACCCACCACACTATCACGGTCTATTCTCAGACTGTCTGCGGTTGCACGATAACCATTTGCTGACTGTCTACCAACTGTGCCGCTTCTTTGACTTGACTGACTGTTTACCGTGCCACCATGGTCTACTTGAAGATTGTCTGCGGTGTAGCAGTAACAATCACCATGACTGAGCTTAACCGACACTGTGATACCGCGATCCACTTTGCAAAAGGTAGTGGTATAGTGGTAAATGACATATACCACAAAAATTATGGCGACGGTAAAAGGTATAAGGTATTTTAGCATTGTGGAGGGCGATGAAATGAATCTTTATGAAAAAAGATAGGAAAATAATGGGTTTAAATGGGCAAAAAGGCCTTATTTTTTAATGGAAAATTTCTGGTTCTAACAGGCTTGTCATGGCATTCCATCACCATGAGAACACTTTTCTTTGAGGAATTTTTTCAAACAATTCATTGCCTTGTCTATGGTATTTCTTACTATTATGCTTTGATAGATTTTTTCCAAGCGTCCATAGCTTGTTCAAAAGCACCTATTTTAGGCTTTTAACCGTAGCAGCAAGGCAGTGAACTGTTTGATGAAATGCTCTGGTAGATATGTATGAAAAAAGTCATACCATAGACAAGGTAGTGAACTGTTTGAAAAGATGCCTCAAAGAAATGTGTTCCCATGGTGATGGAATGTCATGACAGTCCATCACCATAGGCATCCATCATGGCATTCCATCACCATGAGACCACATTTCTTTGAGGCATCTTTTCAAACAGTTCACTGCCTTGTCTATGGCTTGTCATGGCATTCCATCACCATGAGACCACTTTTCTTTGAGGCATTTTTTCAAAAAGTTCAATGCCTTTTCTATGCTATTGCTTACTATTATGCTTTGATAGATTTTTTCCAAGCATCCATAGCTTGTTCGAAAGCATCTATTTTAGGCTTTTAGCCATAGCAACAAGGCAATGAACTATTTGATAAAATGCTTTGGTAGAAATATATGAAAAATGTCGTAGCATAGACAAGGGAATGAACTATTTGAAAAAATGCCTCAAAGAAATGTGGTCTCATGGAATGCCATGACAAGCTAAAGCAATTGGTAGCTGCTCCTAGTTATTAGTTATGCAATATGAAGTAATTGCATAACTGCTTAGGTTGACTTTGTAAGAAGCTATATTGTAATTGAAATTTTGTCATCTATCAACATCTAGTTATTCATTATGCAATGTGGAGTGATGCTTTGAGTTTGAAAGATGTGCAATGCATGAATATAAACTACACAAACCTATTTTCTACATTTCATTAGTTAAACTCTTTATTTTATTTGCTCTCTATTTTATTTTATTTGGTTTGCCGATTTATTCCCCAAAAGATTTTTATTGCTATGACCAAAACAATAAATACCAATTGAGATTGTACATAGGGCTTGAACATTGGTCTACCATCATACAAATGGAAAACTAAAAGGAGAAAATATACAATGTTAAAGAAGAGTGAAAGCACAACTAAATTTATCCTTTCAAAGCAATTTTTTTGATGTATTTTTTCAAATAGTTCACTGCCTTGTCTATGCTATTGCTTACTATTATGCTTTTGATATATTTTTTCAAAGCATCCAGAGCTTGTTCAAAATAACTTGTTTTAGGATTTTAGCCATAGCAACAAGGAAGTGAACTATTTGAGAAGATGCTTTGGTAGACATGTATGAAAAATGTGGTAACATAAACAAGGTAGGGAACTATTTAAAAAAATATCTCAAAGAAATTTGGTCTTATAGAATGCCATGATAAGAAAATGCAATTGGCAGCTGCTCCTAGTTATTAATATGCATAACTGCTTAGGTTGACTTTGTACAAACTATATTGTAATTAAATTTTCAGCATCTATCAGCATCTACTTATTAGTTATGCAAAGTGAAGTAATACTTTGACTTTGAAAGATGTGCAATGCAATGTAATCAACGACATGAATATAAACTACAAAAATCCATTTTTTCCAATTCATTAGTTAAAATATTTAATTTATTTGTTCTCTATATCTCTATATGCTATGGAAATACCTTGCAATTGCATTTAAAAGGCTTAATAGGTTAGTTAGGTGGTATTTGCAAAATCAAGTTGTGAATGAATGGTAATTAAGAGAAAAATTAGAAAATTGTCATCTTAGAAGTCTAACAAAGGGTGGTTATGGTGGTTGATCGGCTCAAGGGGTAGTTGGAAGGTGGTATCAAGATATATTGTTGTAATACCCTGAGTTGAGGGTTGATTTTATTTAGTTTCTAATAAGAAAATATACTTTTGAAAACACTGATCACTGGTTTTCTTTGTTTTCTTGAATTTTCTTTGCCTTGCATAGGCCCATACAAGTCTATCATGACTTGAGGCTTTGGATACTTGATTTCATATGTGCTTAATCTCTTTGCATCTGTTCTGAAGGTTTAAATCCACCGTTGGTATGTGTGGGATCAACAAACTTGGTTACTGCTTTGTTTTCTATGTTAGGGGTTTTGAGGGCAACACCATGACACATTAACCAATCCACCTATGGTTTTGACCCCATGGCTTGGTGGATTGGCCTGTACCTTGATTATTTTGGTGTATGAATAATTTGGAGGCCAAGAGAATGAATAAACTCAGTGGGGTGTGAAGTTCTAATGTTGTTAAGGGGTGTTTCCACCATGAAAGTAAAGAGCTCAAGTAGTGAATTTGAGAAATACTTAAAGGAATGGGATTGTGAGTGTCTTTTAAGTTAGGGCAGAGGTATTGTGGGGTGTTTTGACCTTTGGAAGGATTGGGGAAGGTCTGGAGTTATGATTTTCTTTAAAACCCTTATTTTTGTGAAGGTTTAGGAGGGTTTGCGAGTAGAGGAATAGAACAAGTTATTGGGCCTATTACAATGGGAGAATCCTGAGTTTGGTAAGCATCCCTAAGACTATTTCAAGTTTCCTTGGTTTGGAGGTGAGATTATGAGGGGGTTCCTTTGGAAATTAGGCCTAATTGTGAAGCCTAGAGCGAGGGAGGTGTATTGAAAGTTCATGTTGGTCCAAAAGAGTTACTATTAGTTTTGGCATATGTTGTGTAACCCTAAAAAGGGTATCTTAATCCACCTTTAAATGGTTAGGTTTTTTCGAAAGGTTGGGAAAAATTAGGCTTGGACCGGGTTTTGAGTGCTACAAGGGTGGATTGTTGGTTAAGGTGTTGAATGGAGAGTGTGGTTTGATGGGGCTTTGAGGTTGTGTAGATTGCTCAAAATAGGTTGTATTAATCTTGTTAGGAGCCCCTTGAAGGTAGGTTGTTAGATTGATTGGGTTTGAGCCTCCTTGCCTCTGCATCAGTGAGGCACAAGTAATTGAAGCATTCCAAAGGATACAAACCACCACAAATGGAGCTTATGTATACAATACACTTTAGATGGGGCTTATTGAGCACAAAATTAATTAATTAAGCATTATATGTAAACAAAATCCATGCCTATAGCATTCAAGTATACAACTTACACGATACGCATGATAACATCATTCAAGAATGGCAATAGCAAAATAAGAGTTTCTTTACTCAAAAATTCGAAAGGCTATACAATGATATATATTGATAAAAGTATATAAGTATATCCAAAAAAACCATATATGCTTAGTAAAAAGGAGCCATATTGACATAAAATATCACATATATATCAATAGTACAAAACATATGTTCCAAAATGCCACATAGGCATACAACAAACAACACTAATACATAGTCATTTCTCTCTAGGGGAAGAAAATAGATCCCGTGCTGCCTTCGAAATTTGGCTGGATGGAGTGACTATTGCTTCTCTTGTCTTTTGAACACGCTCGCTACTCCTCCTCTCTTCACTTTGGACCTTCAACTGATACAATTAAAAGTAAAGATGTTAAAACATAGAAATTGAATTGTGGAATGGCATATAACAAAATATATAATCACTTACCGCATAGATATAGTCATCATGCACATTTACAACATCACCATGTCCATGATCTGGAGTGAAAACCACCTGTAGCAACCATGAAGATAGAAATTAAACTACATAAAATTATCGTGAAATTTATCTATAATAGACCATAAAAGAGAAAATATAATGTCAAATCAACTAATCTATTCCATACCTCGCTCAGTGGATCAGAACTGGCTATTTCTGCAACAACTCCATGGTCCATCATGCCACCAACATCACCAGGGCTATCTCTTATCAACATCTACAAATGAAACAATATCTTAGGTATCATGTTGATATAGGAGAACATAATGTGACATGATCAAGGAATACTTGAATGCAATGTTTGTGTTTCTCATCAATTTTTTAGATTTGTATATACACAAAATTATGAAAACTAACTAACATAGATTTACAACACCATTAATGAATAAAGGCTACCTGAGTGTATGTTGTTTGAGGATATGAATTATGAGGTGTGGAGGAAGAAGGTGCACTAGGAAGCTATTTGACATCCAAAGCATGTTATGAGACAAACATTCAAATATAACATTCAACTATTCAAATGCAATAGTAATATCTTTAATACTAGTTGCATACTTGTAGACTCATCGTCAATAATGTATAAGGTTTTGTAGGAATAGAGCATCCCTCATGAACAGTGCGACCCTAAAATTTCATCATATCAAAATTATACTAATTTAGTTATTCTTAAATTTTAAAATATATTTTAATAAACAACATTAAAATAACTTACTAAATTTTACCTGAGTGTCAATGCCAAATGTATCATTCAGAATATCATATGTGAAAGCCATCACCTCTGCAACTAACGTAGGCTGTGTAGCTGCATCATGAGCACCCTGATAATCGTACGTGCAAACAACACCACAAGTGCCACAATGGTGGGGTGGAGCTTGGGGCGTACACATCTCCTCCACACTAAGCTCTACTAGAGGACTCACACACTGTAAAATGGTCTGGGTGAGTGAGCCTATCGACTTCATCATGTCCACCTCTACATTGTCCTTAACAATGGAAGGAACAATGACATGCTCCACCATGGGTCTGCCCAAGGCTCTTGGTGCCAATTGTGGATTACATCGTGCAATAGGTCTATCATGTGTGGAGCCCCCACCTGCACCCTGAAAGTCTAAGATGTCAAAACAGTTTTTTATTTTATTGAGGACAAACTCACAATAGAGTTTCCTCAAAAATTATTGCGGCACCTCATGGTTATTGCATGGAGGTTGGTCAAATACCATCCACCACCACTCCCAATTTTTTTTTAATTAATTCATGGTGGCACCAATGGATGGGGAACCTCTTGCATGCATAGGACAAAGGTTCATTGGTTTTTGGGTCTTTAAATAGGGCACACAACTCAACTTTGCTAGTTTTTAGTTTTTTGACATTTGCATATGACAAACAATTAGCATAAAATTGTCTCATCTCATGCCTCTTAGTTGACCAAAAATTCATTTGCTCGCTCATTTCTCCTACATGAGTTAAAATTGACTTCAATGATTCAACAATCCCTCTCCTATAAAGGTGGGTTTCAACATGCTCAGTTAATCTTGCACTTAATTGTTGAATGTCTCTTTTATTGTTTTCAATTTGATTTTGAATATTTTCTTGTGTTCCTTGAGGATGCCTATGAATTGATGGAGGGGTTTCAGGTTGTTCTTGTATAGGAGGCTCTTCATGAGGGGGTGATTGTGAACTCTCAATGTTTTGAGGTGGAGATTCATTCCCTGAGAATTAAAACAAAGTTTTATTATAAAAATCTATTTAAATTTGCATTCCAAATCAAATTAGAAAGAAATAGAATAAAAATACACATCTCTTTGCAATATTCGACCTCTCTGACGTGTTGGCAGAATCCTCATGGAAAATGGAAAGCTAAGGATGCAAACAATGGAAGAGATTTGGCGAGCATGAGTTGTAGACTTGAAATCCTCTTCCTCAAGCTGCGGGTTGAAGACAGAATGAGGGTTTGAAACCCGAGTTTTTCTTTTTATGTCTAAAAAGACATTTGGTGCACGCCAAATTTGGAGTGCGCCAAATGTCTTTTTAGCCATTTGGCATTCGCCAAAGGTCATATTTTGGGGTTTTTTTGATCATTTTTTCAATTTGGCACCTAGATTGTGTCACAGATTGGTGCACTCACCCTTATTTTCTTTTGGTGTGTTGTAATTGCATCAGTAGTAATTTAAATTTAATACTTCTTTGTATGACAGGTATAAATACATATATACATATGTATATATATATATGTATATGTGTATATATATATATTTAGATATAAAAATATTGTGGTAGTGAAAAAATAATTTCAATTCTGGAAATTAAAGAACGAAAATTATCTTTTTGTAAAACTTAGATTTATTAAATTCTTATTTAAAAACAATTATGGAAACTCAGATTTAAGTATTATCTTATTAAACTTGAATTTATAAATGAATTTGCAAATTAGATTTAACAATCATGGAAAAATCAGATTTAGAGAATGTTCTATTTTGGAAAAGGAAACAAATGGGAAAATAAATATCTATGTTAAATTAGTTTCTAAAATAGTCACAAATTATTTACAGTTACTTTAATAGTTTAAGTTAAATTACTTTATTTCCACCATGAATATTGTAAGTTGGAATACATTTTATTTATAGTTGTTTATTTATAATAAATGATTTTAAGATGATGGATTTGTTATTCGTTGCACAATATGTTTGTTTATGTCTAGTTCATATTGTTTTTAAACATGGTTTTAATTGGATTAAGGTATCATTAAAAGAGTTTTATTTTGATTGTAAAAATGTATTGTTGAGTCATTTGTGAAGAGCTATTTATAGTATGTCCACGAACTTTGATGTAATTTTATTTCTTGATTTCGAGGAAAAATGTATTATTTTGGTTCCTGGGTAGATGTTTACTTACCTCCAGAGGCTAGGGGAAGTTGTGCATTTGTACATTTGTTGTTGCATCTTTTTATTTATCTTCTTACCTTGAGGATTTGTGTATGGGTATTACATCCTTGTTTATGAGTTTTGATACTTTATGTAGTCATGAGATGGTCATGCTTCGTGCGTCTTGTTTTGAAAGATGAACTTTATGTTTTTAGGATTGAGGTACACCCTTTACTTGTCTTTGTTGTTGGGGTAACCATAGGGAAGAGTGGCTCTTCATGGGGGCTGGTGTATAAGTGGTAGTCCATGGAAGAGTTCCCTTAAATAAGTGATAACCTAATTAAAGTATCTAGTGGGTTGGGTTAGTTAACACATAACAAGACTAAAACATGCACCTCACCCTTGTCATTAGTTCTCTCAAAGGCTAAGGATGAGTGTGAAGACCTGGTTGGTAAGGTCATTGCCTTGTCTCCATGAAAGGTAAGTGGCTCCGCATGAGTCACCCTATTGGGCAGCACCTTGAGATAGGATGCCTAGTTAACCATAGATGGAGGTGGTTCCTAGTGTTAGGTAGCCTGGTTAATCCACATAGATGGAGGCGGTTCCTAATGTTAGGTAGCCTAGTGAATCCATGTAAGGCCATGTGATGACACTCTCCCACTGTGCTCGTTGTTTTCCCTTGTTCTTGATTGCCTCTGGAGTATTATTGCCATTGTTGTTGTTTATGTTTTTATGTGGTTTTGTGTTGTGTGGTGTTAGTCCTTTATGTTTTTGACCTTTTTGGGTGAGGGTCCTCTTGTCATCTCCTAGCATGGGGGGTGTTCCTTTGGGTTCACATGGTCGGGTGGAACATGGTACGCACCCATTGGGTTCCCCATTGATGATCATGATGTTGTAAAGATGTACTAGTTGCAATGATCTTAGAGCTTCACACAAAGGAAGATTGTACCTTATTATGTATTCAATTCTTCATTATTGTATTCTTTTGGATTATGATGTACACTTCCCAATAGTATAAGGGAAGCAACTTTTTGATGTAATATTGGCCTCTTATGTGTTGTATCTATGGAAATATGTTCCATGAGTGTAATTATGAACTTGGAGGTTGTAATGTAATAATTGAGAGTCATATATTTCTTTATCTATCATATTCATGTTTGGATGTATGTATATCTATGTCATTTCTTACCTATGCTTCTATCATTTATTTAGTTTGGTATCATTTAACGTAGTATTTGGATTGGGTTCGATTCATGTAGTGCACCATGTTATCCCATGAGACTAGGTTGATGATATATGATATATTTATGTTGATTAATTATTTATTTATGTTAATGTAATTGTTGTTATAAAAGTTTTTTTATTGTTAGTAGTTTTGTCCTATGGGGTTTGTGTGGCGGGGCATTACATCTAGCCTCCAGTTGTCACTTGCCCCTGCTACTCCGAGTTTCCCTGCATTTGTGAGAAGAAGTTGGTTAGAGCAATGAAGGATCACCAATCAGTACATGGGAAAACATCCGTAAACATATAATCTAATCCTTATAAACATTAAAATAGCTAGCATATCATAGATGTCCAAGAAAACAAAAGAGTTATCAAACACATCTATCATATGCTCTGTTTATCTAAAATGTTTGATCTTTGTGCAAATATAGGATATAAATTTGTTATTGTTTTGTTTCAGTTGATTACAACATGTGGAGTAAAATGTGGCTCCCATGAGGGTTGAACCAAACATGTTTCCCTCATGTTTTAGGAGGGATAAGAAATTGAGCAACTTGATCAAATCAATGATAAGCCTATTCTTGATGCATTAGATCAATATGGAATCATACCAGTTGATCAACTTTCATTATCAAATTCAAAAGATGCAACAAAATGGTGTAAATTATCAAGAAAGTTACTTCGCATCTTTCACAATGAATCAAACAATAGGCTGCTTATAAATATTACTCTGTTGGATATGCCTTTCAATCTTCTTAAGTTGGATCCAAAGTCCATTTTAATAATGATATGAGTTGTATTTCATTGTCAACATTTTCAACGAGCCAGTAAAGAAGGGAACAAGAACAAGGATACCAATCATTCAAAAATGAAACAGTTTGTCTCTTCCCAAGAAACAAATGATTTCTTTGATAATATGAACACTGAAGAACATATCCATCAAGTTCAATTATGGATAATAATTATGGACGAGTTACTCAATGAGGTCTTACAGGTTATCAAGAGCTATCAAGAGTTATCATGAGTTACATGGAGCTGCACAAGGTGAACAATTGAATGCAAGGCCAAAGCCATCATGTCAACATGTTGACTCGAAGAGAAATGCATGAGAAGGAAAGCACATTGATGCAGATGAGTAACTAACATGCATTGGTAATCATCTTGCTACCAATACAATGAGTATTCACAAACAACTATAGTGCACACTCTGATAAACAACCAATGCATGATGGTTTGAGGAGATACCAATGATTCTATAAATGAATGTAGGACAATCATGAAGGGCATCCTTTGAGAATGACTTCTTGGTAATAATGTCAAGGTCAGACTTGGTAAAGCAACTCATGATGACTGTAACAATGTGAAAATATACATGTGAAGTATTGTAAAGTGATAGAACTACATGAAGCATAAAGTGATGTAAAAGTTGATAGCAATGATGTTGGCAAGATATTATGGACATGGAAAGAACTTTGTTGATTCAAAGACAGGATACCATCAATATAAGTTAATGTAGTGCCATTTCCACTTTTAAAGGCTACATAAGATTAAAGTATGCAGCAAGTGTATGCAACTCAAAAGGTTCATGAAAGCCTATATCAGTCATGCATAATGATGCTATGATTTAAATCAATAGATGACAAAGAAGATGAAGATTTAAGTATTCATTTTTTCCAAGAAAGGAAATATAGAGCCTCGGCCTATGTGAAACAAACCCTCAAAAATAAGAAAAATACCTAGAAATGAAGGAGCACTGTCATATTACCTTTTAATAAAATGCTTATGGAAATGAAAACTAAATGCAAGCATGGCCATAACCATGTTAAAAGGTATTTCTTCCATTGTTGTAAATTAAAATACTATCTTTTGAAGAAAATACAAGTTCCATAGAGGGTTTTTCATTTTTCTTACAGAAAGACCAGAGACCGAGCATACAAGAATGAAGCATGAAAACATAGAAAAACGGAGCATTTTTTCCATTGTGCTAAATGGAGAGAGCTTGAAATGAACTTTGATTCATAGAAAACAAAAGAGAAAATCAAGGTATACATCGACATAGAGCTTACCTGAGCTCGAGTTTGTTTGTTTTCATTGAATCTGCAAGTTATTTTTCACCATGGGAACCTTAAAAAAACTCAATCATGGCAGCCAAGAGCAAGAAAAGCTTCCACAAAAGAAATGAAGAGAAGAGTGCATCAAAAAAATTAGAGATTCTGTGGCCAAGAAGCCTCGAAACCCTTCAAAAATGGAGCGAAAATGCTACAAAATACTCAAGAAGCAACTTACCATCCAGTTGCAGGAGGATTTCAACCCAAAGCATGGAGGAATCAACTAAAAAATGCATGGAGAATGCTCAAACCCTAGTTCATCATGGTGGCCAAATACATAACTCTTTTCTTCCAAAGTTGCCAAGTAAAATGATGAGCAAATTTTGGGATAGTGGTCGGTTTTGACATTAGGGTTTCTCAAGTACCCTAGTTCGAATGTGGTTTCTATCACATTATTTTAGAATCAAATGCCTTGGTTAATACCCTTCATGCTCCTTCAAAAAGCTCAAGGTTTCAAACTCTAATGATGGCGGCATGTGTAGGGCAAGGGAGCTTGAAAAAACCAAGTAGAAATGAGAGTTAAAAATTAGGGCTTCAGTAATTTGTTCTTACTCATCTTGGTGGCAAAAATATTGATGTGAAAAAAAAATAATATGTTTAATCATTAAATCTTTTAATATTCAAACAAATTTAGAAAACAAAATACATATATTTTATAATAAAAAATTACTATTATCTATTAAGTTTATTAATTTGTATGTTCAATTAATAATTAAAAACTATTGATGTTATTTTATATAAAATAAAAATATAAAAAATATCTTTAACAATTATTAATTTTAATTTTAAAATATCTATAAAAAAATATTTATTTAAATAAAACTAAAATGAATTTGAATTAAATATATAATTTAATCATTAAATTATGATTTTAATTATTATAATTTAAAAACATTGTGTGATTGAGATTGTGGTTTTACCTCTGTACCATTGGATGATTGTGAGAGAGGTGTGGTAGCATGGTATACTACCATACTGAGGGAGATTTCTTATTGCCTAGCAGTAGTGCGGTGTATATCGCCATACCGCGAGAGGCTTCTAACTAGACAATGGTAGCACGATATACTGCCACCCCACGGAAGCCTTCTAGTAGCTAAGTAGTAGTGCAACTACCGCCATACCATAGGAGTCTTCAACCTATCGAGCGGTAGTGTTGGGTATACATGGACTTGGTTGAAGGCTGAGGTGTACGCCGAATAGTGGAGGACGTTGTTGACTTGTCTCTAAACCCGATGCTAAAGTAGGCGTTAAATCCGATGCTAAATCCGGCGCTAAATCCGGCACTAAACCCAATGTTATATTCGGTGCTAATTCAGTGCTAAATTCGATGCTAAATCCGATGCCAAATATGATACTAATTAGTGCCTACTTGTCCTAATCGGTTCAAAAAATTCCAAAAATGGCACCAACCCGATAAATAGCGCCAACTTTTTCAAAAAATTGGAGAAAAATACATTAAAACAGTGGGTGGAAGCAAAAAAGGGAGCTAATCACAGGGATTTTTTGTAGTGAGGGTACATGGTAAACATGCATTGAGTCCTTTGATCTACTTTGCAGGTTGTAATAACTATTTTTGACATCTTTTTCAATAAATTGGTGGGAAAATAACAACCTTCAAAATGTTTTGAATACTCGATGGGGTTCTAGATTCTCAATGATCGCTTAGAAAATTCACCCTCCTTTGGTCATGTGGAGAAACAAGGTCCTTCAAGAAATTGCAAAAACTCATGGGGTATCTAAATGTTTAATCATTGCATGGGAAGTTGAAATTTGAGGGTGCTCAAGATGTGTCCCATTCACTTAGGAAGTTTTGCATTAATTCGGCTACCTTTAGTTATGTGAGAGAGTTAGGGTTTGTTGGATGTTGTGGAACTCAAGGGGTATTAGGTTAAGTCACCTTTTCATAGGAAGTTCTAATGATTTAGTTGGCTAGTCAAATTCCACAATTTGTATGCATTGATGTTACTGTCAAAACAGTTCATCTGAATCGATTTGTTTAAACTTAAAGTTTGATTCACTTAAGTTGATCCATAGATTTAGTCATAATTATGTTTCTCACAAGGTCGATGAGCAAGGAGTTTCCTGAAAAATACAAAAAAACCATTGAAACCAATCATGTGGATAAATTTATTGAAACCAATTAAATATGGTTTGGTTCAATAGAAATTCCCTATAAAATTCTAGTAATAAATTAAAAACATGCAAAGCCATAACTTGCTCAATTTTCATTAGAACTTCACCAAATTTGAATTGTAGGTACCCATTTGGCTCATCTACAAGGTGAAGCCATCAGTTGATCATGAATCCAAAGGGATTTTCCCTAGAATTATATCATCGAATCTTGAAAGAAAAAACAACACGGAATAAAGAAAGCAAAAAATAAAACAGAGAAATATTTCTTATTGACATAGGATTTCTTGTGGACCCAAATGCTCCTACATCATAATTTTAATGTGTAACATTGTTAAATATGTAATTTGTGGGTCACATGAGAATAAATTTCATGTTGGGGTCACATGAACACAAGCCATTTTGAGTGCTTGGATTAAATTGGAAGAGTATTTGAGTTTGCATTAGCAGCATGACTTAAGTGTATAGCCAAACCTAGGAACCCACATTAGGAAAAGTCACTTGTGTGCATTGATTTAGGAAGATTTATTAATTGTTATTATCGTTGTCTTGCCTATAAATGGAATACTTGGGGCAATGGTTTTTGTGGCTCATGAAAGGGTGATTTATGAGGTGTGGAGCTAATTTTGGTGATAAGGATGTGATATTGGAATGCTACAAGAGTTCCTCCAAAATCAAGACTTAGTACATAATTAGTGCAAGTACTTTTTTCTATATTTATATCCACATCTTGTGTTAATATTGTGATTGGAACTAGTTATTTTGTTCCATATTTTCTTGGAAATATTTTTATCATGGTGTATGTGTTGTTATGTGTATAATATTTTTTTATATTGATTATTTTTTATGATTTAGTTCAAATTTCATAACCAATTAGCATTGCTTCTCTATAATATTATCTATATTTTCTTAACATTTGATATTAAATTTATTTTCTTAGTTGTTTATTTTGTGGGAAGGAGGACACCTTTATCTTATGGTAACTATTATTTCAGTGGAAGATGTATGTGGTTTCATATTTTTAGAGAAATGACAAGTAGTTATATAATTGAAATTGAGAAATTTAATAGACATGATTTTGAGTTGATGAGGACCAATGGTTGGATGTGACTAGTTTTATTCCTATATATGTGGATCCTAATAACTATGCTAAATTTGATAGAACAACTAGATATATTATTCATTTGGGTGAATTCAAGATCATCATGGGTGAAACAATGGAAAGAGGAAAAAAATGCATCTTAGCCAAAATCCCAAAATGAATATTTGAATTTTTGTATGGATTGAATAAAAGTTTGATATTGGCTTGGTAATACCAAACCAAATATCTATTAGTAATGGATATCTATTATAACAAAAAAATTATCCAGTATAACAAAATCAATATCCATTTTTTATTTCCTAATTCTTTTGAAAAATTTATGTGTTGTGACCCACGAGTTTGGAAAAACACATAGCACTAGAAAAAATATAGAGAATAATGGATTTTAGAAAGGGTGGAATAAATATTAGATATTTCAAAGCCAAAGTTTCTCTTAGGATCAAGAACTATCTACAAGTAATTTTTTGGTTTTTTTCTTTTTGAGTTTTAAAAAATTAAATCAAAACTATCAAATATGATTTAGGGTTTTCAAATTTTGGTTCTAAGCATTAGTTTTGAACTCAAGTTTGAAATTTTATTTAGTGATTTTCATTATGTTCTAAATGTTTAAATTAAATGTAGAGAGTTTAACAATTTTATCTTTTAAATCTTAAATTTTTATGTTTTAAATTTAAAATAGGTAATATGGATGAGCAAGGTCAAAACCCAAAACCTTCCTCACTAAACCATCATCTAGAGAACCCTCCAAAAATTTAAGAACAAATTGAAAAAAATATTAATTAATTAAATAGGATTATATAAATTTATCATTGCCTCACTCAATTGACTTCAATGACATCCACATTAGAGGGGATTTTCACCCATGTTCGAACCCTCACAAGACAACACGGGTCATTTTAGAAATGATGAAAATCCAAGGGTAAAATATTCTATTGGCTTATCGTATGGTCAACTGAAAGATTTAATATTACCAAAGGCATGTTAGTGTAAAACTAAAATTGGATTGCATGTTTATGTACTTAAGATTAAATTTTAAATCAAATGGTGCAGATATCAAGTTATCACTAATAATATTTGGGATCATTAGTGGATGATTTTTGATAAAACATCCAATGACAATTTTGATGTACCTTTATATTTCCTTCATAAACTATATGTGAAGTTTATATTAGGTCACCATGTGAACTATTTTGATTTTAGAGAATTACACAGAGTAGGTAAATGAATACCTCAAGATAGATGTGGACAATGTGACAAGTGAAAGGTTCATTTGTTCCCCCTCCTCTTATCCCGTCACATCCAATTCAACATCCATTGATTATTTTAGATGAAACAAGTTAGAGCTTCTCTACCATACACTATTTAATTGATCATTTTATTAAATAGACTACTCAACTATCATAATTACAGGATATTAATGGTTATGGTGGATCAATTAAGATTACCATATCCTCCTTGTCCACACATGTTTATGTGCCTCATCATTGCATTATGTGTAATCAACTGTACTTAGGTCCTCTTGGATATACTAGTGAGCTACCCCTAAAGACATTTGAGTAGGATGTACCTCATATTTCACCTTCACAAGCTAAGGAAATAGTGTTTAGAACACAAGATAAGGTATTAGGGACACAAAAACAAGCATTTGAGCATCAAGGGCTAGAGTAGAAGATGAGCAAGGCCAATCTCTTTTTCAAGTAAAATTTAAAGTTATTTCATAGTGTAATCATTTGTAGTTAATATAAACAAAGATTTGTATTAATGTATCCAAGTGGTATAACAACTGATGAAAAAGGAGGAGCTTGCATAAGTTCATGGTACTCTTTTCACCAATAAATTTGGCTTAGAATTGACAAAATACATTTTTTACACATCTAACCTTTTTTATTATATGCATTTCATTTTTTTGCAATTAATTATATATTAGTTTATATCTTGATGTTATTTTACTTTTATAGTCTACTCAAAAGGTGAATGATATAGCAACTTTTCCAATTTGCTTGAGTAGAACTCTTGACTACCACAAGGGACCATCATTTGGAAAAAGACAAAAAAGAGTTGAGGTAATTGAATTTATATTTACTTTAATTGATATTTTAAACAAATTATAGTGTATTATAGTAATTTAGATGTTAATTTTGAATTTATTATGATTATATGTATACATACAGTCTTACATTCTTATCATTTTCATACACAAAATCTTACTTGGTTCATCCATGATGAGTCCTTCTTAGTCAATGCAAGAGGCCTCATTGGTGGTATATGCTTGTTTTATAGTAGGTAAGCTTTTATTTAGTAGTCTAGATTGTTAATTTATACATCTAACCTATTTTTATTGTATGCATTAATTTTTTTTATCAATAATTATATATTAATTTATATCAATGATATTTTACTATTATAGTCTATTCAAAAAGTGAGCGATGTGGCATCTCTACCATCATGCTTCAGTAGGATTCCTAGTCATCCTAGGAGACCATCATTTGCAGAATGAATCTCATAAAAACAACAAAGAGTTGAGGTAATTGAATTGAATTTCAATTTAAATGACAACTTAGAGAACTAATAATTGATTATAGTGATTTATATGTTAATTTAAAGTTCTAGATTGTAATAGATAAGTTTTTTTTTCCTAGTCTAAATTATTTATTTACCATTGAACTAATTAATCAAATTTATGGTTTGAATTTTTATTGTAGTTTGATTTGCAAGGGTGGTGGTGCCCTAGAATAAACCTATTTTGGAACTTTTGTTACTGCTAAATAAATAATTAATATTAATTCACAATTTTATTTTGTTTTTTTGTAAATTATAATAAAACGAGAAAATTATAAGCATAATTAGGCGCAAACACATAATGGGGAGCTAAAATTAGTCTAAAATTTTCAAGGGTGATAATTTATGATGCTACATTTAGCCCACACTTTAGTGAGAGCATGAAATTATGCTCATGATCACATTTAATTAAGGATAAGCCAAGAAGGGTTCTTTTATCAAAAAATTGGAGAGGTAGGATAATATTGAGTCTAGGGGATGTGCTAGCCCCCAAGTTTAAGATACTATTGAACAAAAATGTAAAGACAAAGGGACACACACAAATAATATGTAATATAACATGATATAACATGAAGCATACACAATGAAGACATAAATATAATGCAAAATAAAGATGCAAACACAATAAAAACACATAAAAAAGGGGGTATTACATCATAGACTAGCAAGACCTATAGATTATTACTAGGATCCATACCCAAGACATTCATGAATCATAGGATAGAAATGTCTAATATTTTCTAGGTGACCCATGAATAGATAAAATAATCAGAAGCTAGTGAAGTTTGATATTCACTCGGTGATCTTGATAAGAAACAAAACATGCTAGTGAAGTCCAATATTCACTAGGTGAGTTTATGCAATAGTAGTAAATAAAAACACACAAGGGGTAGTGAAGTTTGATGTTCACTAGGTGAGTTCTCAATGTCAACCATACCAAGAATTATAGTCCTAGTAATTATAATAAGGTGCTAAAACATATGATTAATATACCATAAACACATTGGAAAGTTCAACACATGTGAAAAAAGTGAAGCACATAATGGAATGCATGCCCCCACCTTAAAGTAATTGCTAACAAAAATCAAGAGAAATTGCCTTAAAGGTAGGATAAAAATGATAGGTCATGAGAGCTTGTTGGAAAACCCTATTCAAAGCGATATGTTCCCAACAAAGCTAAACCATGACAAGGGGTTACTCCCAAAACAAAGCCATAACAAGACAATGATAACACATGAGAGATCCACCGATCTAGGGTCAGTTTAAACAAGACATAATGTATAGTATGATCATGCTTAGAATTGACATCATTCCCCAAATACTTATGTAACCACGAACACAAAGGAGGAATGAAACATGAAGAAAATATAAAATATTTTGGGTCAACATGGAAGAGACGTAAATTTCTCAACACTTCGCATCATTCCCAAAAGGAAACAAAAGAAAAAAAATGACATGCATGACATAAAGAAGAATGAAGATACAAATAGAGGAATATCACAATAAATTCATTCTATTTGTATCCTTGTGCCAACAAGAACAATATGGGTCATCCAAAGAAAACTAAAAAATAAAAATACATGCCAAGCAACACATTACATGGAAATCACATTATATGCAAGAAAAACACAAAAACACAAAGGGATACTACACATGTGAGTCTATCTATAAAAAAATGTTTGCATTCTAATCTTGCTCATCATAAATGGAAGATGGAAAATAGACTAAAGGATATACAAGTGCAATACAAGGATATGTATCAGGTTTAACACATGGCGGGTCACTTGTATTAGGAGGATTATCATGGCTTCCCCATCTAGATTCATTGATTTTGTAAACATAAGAAATAATTCATTATGATCTTTTTGTTCTTCTATTTTACCTTATGACTCACTATTAGAGTGTATCATGATAGGCTAAATATTAGTACTATCGATGTGATTGCGAGCACTAACATCCATGTATCATTTGTAATTAGTGAGATTTTATTATTTTCTTTGGTTGGGAAATATAAGGTTTGGCTTCATGGTTTGGTGAGAGTGGTAGAGTGGAGTCAAGTGATGATTAGGATGTAGGGATGATCATTAGGTGAGGATTTATGATATTTAACAAGCTAAAAAGTCATAGCTCAACATCTTTGTTTGCATTATTTTACACTTCAATTTCATATTGCACGATATTTAAATTGTGAAGGGGAAATTGAGTCATTTTCCAATATTGGCCCCTTTTCTTCCTTTGTAGGAGGAATCAAAGGAACTATAAAAGGTTGGGAAATTGTAGGTGTTTTAGGTTTTTGTACGAAAGCTTATTTTTCCCTAGGAGGCACAAAATTAATCCCCAAAGGCTTTACTGAACAATTGTTTCATGGTCCTTGATAGGATGACGAAGGGGGAACTTGGCATATATGCCAGAAGGTCCAGTAAGAATACCTAGTTCATGATGAGCTTCGTTCGTTACTTGTGGAGTAGGAGGAACAACCATCAAGTCTACTCAAGATCAAAGGACCTTAGGTGGAATATTGATAAGGGATAATTGGGATGTATGCTTAGATTTAAAATTTTGATATGATAAAATATACAATCTTCATAAGGCTTAGGAGGTTGGGCTAGTTGAGGCCAAAAGTAATCCAGTGAAAATTTTCCATGAGAGGCCAAAGGCTTAAATCCAATATTGTAAATGGTATGTATTTATCCTCTGAATGAAAAATTAAGACATTTATGAATGAACCATGGGATTGAATTCATGGAGCTAAGTCATGGATGGCCTTGTTGAACACTTTTAGAGAATGAGAGGGGGGGTGAATAAGTCTACAAAAAAAATTAACCCCTTATGAAACTTGAAAATTTTAGCACAACTCGAAATCCTTTAGTAGATAAAGATACAACTTCAAGAAGAGTAGTAACAAAGAAGAGTAAAGAAATTTGGATCTTTAAAAACTTCAAAAAACTTTACCAATGAAAGATAACAATAATTAAAACTGTAGTCAAGGAAAAGAAACTAAGAACACACACATGCACAAGGAGGACACTAGATTTGTGTTGAAAACCCAATGAGGGAAAACAACAATGAGAATTAACTCAAAATATAGGCTCACTACTAAAAAGACTTGTAGGAAGGCTCACTGCCTTAAACACAAGATATAAAGGACTTGTTGAACTGAAGACAACACAAATTTAGGAGCAATATACAGGGACCTAATGAGACTAACAGTCTCAAATATGGATAAAATATGATTTAGAGAGAATTACAATGATTTTCCAACACAAAACTCTATTGACTACAGTGTTTACAACACAATTGATCTTTTCCTTTCACAATCTTTAGCACTATCTCTATTGGATATTTAATACGATTCTCTCTCACACACACACTTATTTGTACTTGTACACTTCTCATAGTTGCATCCAAAATGATCTTGCATTTATATCCACTGCAACACTTCAATTATGCAATTTGGTCATCTAGGAAGAGAATAATAATGAATTCAATTGGTCGGTCACCAAAAAAATAATAGAGTCCTAGCCCGAAGATAGAGAAGACCAAAAAAAATTAACATGTAGGAAAACATCAACCTAATTCATCATTAAGGAAACATGTGGATGAAACATTGAAGCACACAATCAGTCGGATCAAAGACACACTTTCAATTGAATTTACTTGATGCGATCCCAAAAAAGATAGGTCAAGACCCAAATATATCATAACACATCTCCCATTGATGGAAAACCTGCAAGCACATGGTCCATGTTGGAATACAATGATCTACTTAGAGGGGGGTGAATCAGTAGATACTAAAAAATTTAGCTCTCAAAACCTTTATGAAGATTACTTCCTTAGCTCCAAATACTTTGTGCAGATTTATTACTCACACTCTTACTATGTAGATTGAAAACTAAAAGATGCAAAAATAAACAAACAAGTACTCAGTCGACACAAATGTTCCCACAACACCAGATATACGTGGAAAACCCAAGATGGGAAAAACCACAGTGATAAAGGTTGCTTGAGTCTATTGCTCAAATCCAACATCACAACTAAAGTCTTATGTTACAATGTTTAGGGCTACAACCCAAGGAAGAAACAACACTCTAATTTAGAAGAAACAACTTCAAGGATGCTACAAAACCCTAATTTAGAAGCTAGAAATTCAAGGAAGCAACAACTCCCTGATTTAGGAGCTACAACTCCAAGGATGCAACAACACCCTAATTTAGAAGCTACAACTTCAAGGAGACTACAATCCCCTAATCTGAGCTATAAATTAGTACAATGAGGCAACCACCTCTTTGATAAAAATTTAAAATATGCATAGACTTGGTTCTGCAAAACCTATGATATATCATTATATTCAATACTTTATTGCACTTATTGTAACCCACACTCTACTACCGAAGCTACACTCTCAAAAACACACCCCTGCTCTACAGTCTCCTCAACACATAGAACAATCATTGTTCTATCTCGCTACACTACACCTCTTTCCCTTTTTGCAATGTCTCACACATCTACATTCTTCTGAATGTAAACCTAGATGATGTTTTGTATTACAATCTAGGACTTTTCAAATGCATTCACTGTCTGCTACACATCTCTCTTTTTCTTTCAGACTTACTACATCACACCACTCCACTTATCTTTGTAGCATACTTGATAAGAAGTAACTCTATTCGGTATTCCATATAATTGCAGGTTGTTCTCTCTATTCTTGTACACTTACTTCATACATCTAACTTCGACAATATCTAATTCTCTTCTTTCTCCACCGACCTACAATCACTACCTCAAGATTCTCTCCATCATCTAGATCATCTCCAACTTACTGTTAGGGTTTTCTTTACATACTAACTTCATCAAAAAACTTACTTTACCTTGAGCAACACAAACCATTGTCTAACTCATCATAAAGACATATGATAGCGTTTACTAGATATTGCCATATCTTGCATTGAGCCACCTAACATTTAATTCGATTACAAAGAATTTTCCCAAATGAGCTCTTTGTCAACCCTAGAATTTGATATGCATTTAATGCATTATCCTATCCATTCAATCTGATTCAATCTCAATCACCTCTGCAATCTGTGCCACCATCTTGAAGATCAAATCTTGATTTACATTGGTCACCGGTGTAGTTGGACCAATTAATTCCTTCCTCTATGTTAGTTTACAATCCAAACCCTCATTCACACTATTGTAGCCATTTCAAATCTCTTCTTTTGAATTTTGGCCATTGATCTTCTCCTTTCATGCCATGATCCTACGATCTACATTCATTATCATGCCTTTTAAAACACAACTGTTCGATCAGCTTCAATTAGAATGCCACCATTGATTCTCATCTCATGCTAGTCCCTCATCTCCATAAGATATTTGCCACTTTATCTCCACCGTTGATCATAGGGTTATTCATCATGTCACTCTATTAAAGAGACATTCATTATAGTCTCACTGACATCCACTGTTCTCTTCGATCTATTGCTTGCATGTCATACGCATGGTGTAGCGATTTCCACACAACTCATAGCAAGGATGTGAATTGTCCATTGATCTAGTTAGCATCTTAAAATCACCACCATCGGATTAGCATTCTTCAAATTGATGTTTTCAATCTTGTCCATCCATTGACAATAATTTTATGACTATCGTGCATTGTTACATCGAAGAGACTTACTTACTTCTCTCTCCAATATACTGATCTCACATCGGCATTTGCATGGGCTCACATGCCATCTATCCTCCATTTCATTACCAAGTAATTCAAAAAAATGATGTGAATTAGCATATTGAGTAATCGCTCTTCACCACCTATTAGCCTTTCTCATAGTCACCTTCTTATCAGGTCCCACTTATCCTTTCACCTTATCAATACGTCGAAGAGACATCTTCCAGATTCCTATCGATAGGCCAATTTCACACCGATGAGATAGCCATCAAGCTATCAAAGAGACAACAACTCTACTCTCATCGATATGGGGTTGTCACACCATTACCATTCGCTACTGTAGATAAGTGGTCCCCATGCCATGATGTCACCACATGTCACTATCCATTATCGCTTCCTACCATGTGTCATCCTTTCGTTTGCTTTCTAATTGTACCATCAATGCACACCATCCTCATCTTACTGGGTCCCATAGTTGGCATCCATTCTCTCATCACCCTATTGTAGGGACTAGCTCCATAGTCTTAGTGATATCACTTTGTTCGTCCAATGAAGGTTATCATCACTACATCGAAGAGACACCCATTAAATTCCTTCAAAATGATTAAATCCCATTGATGAAAACAACAACACCCAATACATCACTCCAATGTGGGGTCCACACACTATCATCACATGTCCACGTCATTGCCATGTCGCAGTTTCATAATCTACAATAAGGATGTGGATTACCATTTACTCAATCTTCTCATGCCACACGTCTACATCATCATCACTGTCATCCATGTCATTATGGTTGGGTCCTATACAAAGCTTCCTTAATCCTCATCACTCCATCTGCTAAGTTGCTAAAAACTTGTACCTCAGAACCTCTTGTTGGAGGTTACGAATTTTTGAAAACATGCGACTCGCAGACAACATAGCTATTGGGTTGTCGAAGAGAATCCAAGATGAGTCCCATTGATACCATTCACTCTTGCCTATAAATCCCTTCTTACACCTTATTTCTCCATTTTCTAAGTCACTAAGTCGGGAGGTTATGAAAATCTAGAACCCCGCAACATAAGTTGGAAAAAATTGGAACCTAATGACTTAAGTAACAAACCATTTTTCACCCAACACCAATCATCGATAAAATTAGAAACCCGTTTGATCATCGTGACTACAAAAACCATAGGTGTTAACTTATAAACCCTAAAACACCTAAAGACGAATATAATTAACTTTTGGGTATATCCTTCACTTTCTAGACCTGTAGAGCACATGACTAGAATTCTCTTGAAAAAAACATATATCAAATTTGGTACCTAATTTGTCATCAAATACCTAGAAGCAACTCTTTTAGAGAGATGACAAAATTTTGTCAACTATGCAACATATTAAGCAACTTGCTCTTCTGCACCAACAACCATTCAGCATACTTCTAGAACCAAATTCACTGCAAAACTTATCTCTCCTTGACATCAATGCCACTTTTCATTAGTGCCAACATCCTCACTTTCATGAGAAACTCCATTTCATTTATGATCCTCTTCCATCATGCCAACACTATACCTTGCGTGATTCCCCTTTTGAAATCAATGACAACTATATGCTAACAATCTCCTTTGTCATTGATGTAAAAACTTAGATTCTCAACCTGTCAAAGGTCTGATACCAATGATGGATAACATATAAGATCTCAATTCTCCTCCTTTGAAATTCCTTCTCCTTTTCTCATCTTATGAGCATCTGAACAACTTTCTCTTTTATGCTCTACTTTGAGCATTTTCTCACTTTTTCTCCCCCATGCTCAATTGTTTTGAGAATTTGCACAAGTTTCTCACCTTTTGACATCAATGGAAAAGGCTCACAACTTTCTCATCTTCTTTGTCTCAGGTCACCATACTGCTACAACCTTCACTTCTTGTTAGCAATGGCAAAGGGACTTAGCTCCCCCTTTGACTGATACCAACTGAAGACATTTTTTTCCCTTGTACCAATTGTTGCATTCAACCATTTTACTGCAATGGAAAGACCATATGCTTCAATGAAACTATAGCAATTTCCACTATCTTATGCTATTTGAAGTGCCATTCATGGTTTGATACTAATTATAGATGTTCTATTTTTTTCTTTGTACCAATTGAATCATATTCTTGACACCAATTTGTGATATCATGCCCTAATACTAATTAACATTTTGAACTACACTATATCAAGTATAGAAATGATTTGATACCAAAGCCTCTTTTCCATAGATACCAATTGTATTTTTTCATACACCTTGCTTCATCCTCTTCTGCTGGCCTACTCACACATTTTATTCATTTAAAGTTTTGCACTTCATCTATGCTAACCAATTTGATCATGAAATTGATCTGCTATTTATAGCAATCTCCCCTTGAGATCATGCAACATTTTCTTCTCAGTATACTCGAGCATTTGCTTCACTTTGGGCTCTTATACTAGCTAGACTATTTTGAACCAATTTACAGTGGTCTGATACCAATTTAGAAACATTGTATACATAACAATTTCCTTTTAGCAATATCTCTTCTCCTTGCAAGAAAGAAGCATTTCTATTGACAGGCTACACCACTTTTCTTCAATAACTGATACCAATTGATATCAATTTCTACAACAACTATCGACTATTTGTTGATGTTCTTACCCTCTGACTTGATCTCCTTCTTCATTTCCAAGGATGAATGAAGCACCAATTTAGCTTCCCCTATAACCATTCCCTATCACTACATATTAGTGAAGTAAGGAAAAAGTAGCCTCATGGAGCGTTGATTACCAATATTTCTCTTTCCAAACCTTCTTTATCCTTTTCTTTATCTGATCAAGCTTCTTTTCAACACCATGTGAGCCATTGTTCACTTTGGGAGATACATTCTTCTTCTTACTCTTATTCTGTGCCATCGATCTTGCATAGTCTAATCTACAGTACTTAGATATATGACCAAAGTTGTCACACTTGTAGCAAACTAAATACATATTCCCTATAGGATCAAATTAATTTATATTCATATGTTTTGTGCTCCCATTAGGTGCAACCCTACAATCTCTAGCTCTATGACCATACTAATTACAAGCATAGCAGTAACCATTAAAACATGGGGAGTACTTGGTCATAGCATTCCTCTGAAAAAGATGAGGAGGTATTATTTTATTTGGATTCTTCATATATCTCATCCTAGTAAATCCTCTTGAATTAGCTCCATCAAAGAGACATCTTCCAGTCTCCTACTGATAGGCCAATTTCACACCTATGAGATAGCCATTGAGCTATTGAAGAGACATCAACTCTACTCTCATCGATATGGGGTTGTCACACCAATACCATTCACTATTGTAGGCAAGTGTTCCCCATGTCATCATGTCACCACATGCCACTATCTATTATCACTTCCTGCTACATATCATTCTTTCATTCACTTTTTGATTGTACCATCAATGCTTGAAATCCCCATCTTACCAGGTCTCATTACCACGTCCACCTTACTGGGTCCCACAGTTAGCATCCATTCTATCATCACCCTATCGTAGGGACTAGCTCCATAGTCCTAGTGATATCACTTTGTTCGCCTGATGAAGGTTATCATCGCTTCATCAAAGAGACACCCATGAAACTCCCTTCGAAATGACTAAGTCACTTCGATGAAAATAATAGCACCAAATACATCATTCTAATGTGGGGTCCACACACCGTTGTCACATGTTCACATCATCACCATGTCATAGCTCCATAATCCATAACAAGGATGTGGATTACCATTTACTCAATCTCGTCATGCCACATATTTGCATTGTCATCACTATCATCCATGCCATTATGGCTAGGCCCACATGAAGTGCTTCCTTACTCCTTATCGCTTCATCCGCTAAGTCGCTAAAAAATCATACCTCAAAACCACTTGTCAGAGGTTACAAAGTTCTGAAAACCCATGACTCATTGACAACATAGCTATCGAGCTATCAAAGAGACTCCAGGATGAGTCACGTTGATACCATTCACTGTCGCTGATAAATACCTTCTTACACCTTATTGCTCCATTCGTTAAGTCACTAAGTTGGGAGGTTATGAAACTCTAGAACCCTATGACATAAGTTAGAAAAATTTGGAACCTAACGACTTAAGTAACAAACCATTTTTCACCAAATTCTAGTCACCGAAAAAATAGAAACCTGTATGATCATCGTGATTGTAAAAACCATAGGGTTTAACTCATAAACCCTAAAACTCCGGAAGGTGAACATAATTCATTTATGGGTGTATCCTTTACTTTCTGGACCTGTAGAGCACATCATTGGAATGCTCTCAAAAAACCCATATCAAATCTGGTACCAAATTTGTCATCAAATACCTGGAAGCAACTGTTGTAGAGAGATGACAACATTTTTTCAACTATGCAACATATTGAACAACTTGCTCTTCTGTACCAACAACCAATCCACATACTTCTAGAACTAGATTCACTGCAAACCTTATCTCTCCTTGACATCAATGGAAATTTTCATTAATGCCAACATCCTCACTTGCATGAGCAACTCCATTTCATTTTTGATCCTCTTCCATCATGCCAACACTTTACCTTGCAGGATTTCCCCTTTTGACAACAATGAAAACTATATGCTAATAGTCCAAGCAAAGGAACAAGCCCTGTTGGCCAAATATCCACAAATAACCTAGAAAGCCAACCCAAGACACAATGCAACACCAAAGCAACCAATTAAAAGATGACATCACCCAAAATAAAAATAAAATTATTTATTTTATAAAATAAAACTTTCTAAAATCCTATGAATTAACTCATGATGGTTAATTTAACTCTACATATCCTATTCTATCTCATTCATCTTTCTAAATTTAAAATATTCTTTTTGTTTTCTAGATTTATATTCTTAAGTTCTATTATAGAAATTATTATGTTTTTTAAAAGATATTTTCATTCTTAAAACAAAAATATATATAAAAAGCATTTCAAAAATATTTTAACAAAACATTTCTTAAAAATATCTTAAAAATTTGGAATGAAATTAATTTGTAATAAAATTCATCTGTGCTTTTTATTTTATAAAATTATTTTTATGAAACAAATTCAGTCCATTTTTCATTTTTCATTTGTTTTTGCAGGTTCAAGCATCATAAAAATTGGCTTAAAGGGAGCATATCAAAGTGAGGTGATCAGTTCTTTATTTTTCAAGCACAAAAAAAAAAAATTATGTTTGATGCGATTTCATTAAAAAAAATCGAAATATGTTTGCTGCAATTTCATTAAACAAAAAAAACCAAAACCCCATTATTTTCTTTTATAAAATATGCCAAAATCTATTTCAATGCAACATATTTACATTGCTTCTTTCGTTCATTTTTTTTTACACGGTCTTTAGATAAATGGGTTTTTTTCTTTAGAGTGAATGGTTTGAAACCCTAATGAAATATATACTAGACAATTTTTTTTAATTAAGGATCATTGGAAAACAAGACGTCAGATGTTACTCTTGTTTTAGTTTATGATGTTTGATTTAATTAAAGTATTATATTATTAAGTGAATGTTGTTGTTTAATTAATTATTAAATTAATTCGACAACTTATAATGATTCAATAATATATATATTTACTTTTATTAATGAGGACTATTTTAATGAAATATAATGGAATATTATTGTAATTATTAATAATGTTAATTTTAATTTTAATTGTGATGGATAATGTGTTTAAATAAATCATTATATTGGAATATTATATGGAATTTAAGAGATAATGCAAAATTATTAAAAATAAATTTAAATCAAGAAATAATTTGCATGCAAGTGCATGCGTAGTTCCGAACTGAAAATGAGAGTGCAACTTGCCGACTTTTGTGTTTTTAGTGATTTATCTGATTTTTAGTTTTGAAAACTAAAGATAATTTCTTTAATTGAAAATAAAAAAAAAGAAAGTGAATTGCGAGTTATTCAACAAGAAGCTTTCTCTACAAAATATTTTTCTCCCTCAACCATTTAAAAAAAGAAAATACAGATTTTTGAAAATTGGGCTCTTCTGGTTAATGGATTAGAGGACTACGAAAGAGCTCGTGTTGCACATTTTCCCCAACGTCCAAGCATGTTTCCAAGTTGGTCTTGTTATTCTGTAATTTTCCTTTCAAATAATTTTATGAATATTGTCTCTTTCGTCGGTTGAAAATTAATGTCTGAATGTTTGAAGTATTGTGAATGTTAGATTGTTTATAGGAATCATATCCCAGGTTGCTTAACCTTGCAGGCCTATTGTAGACCACAGGAGACATGTCGAAAGGATGAGTGTGTTAACCAATGATTGTGCAACCATTTTTGTCCATACATCCATACCTTGTTCTAAATTTTTCATTTTGACAGAGAGAGGTAGGATGTTGCAATAGGTTTTAAATTTGCTATATACCTACTAGTTTTATTTGTTTGAAAGTTTGGAAATCACTAAATTTCTTTTAGGAATTTTTTCAAACACTTCCCTGCCTTGTCTATGATCCTGACAAATATTATGGAATAACCTTTTCAACAAATCTATTTTGTGCATATCATACAATCATTGTAGTCAAAGATTGATCATCAAAGGCAAGCCCAAAGTTGTATGGAGACAATATGCCTAGGCTCTTTACTTATTGGACAATTGGTGTTCAATGGAAATGCATTATTGTTGTTGTGGAAGCTTTTTACAAGAACATGAAATTGTGTAGTATTGACGAGATTGATAAAATATTGAAATTTAAGAATTTGTAACTAGAGTAAGCTTTATATATATTTTAGACTTCAACTTCTCTTCTCTTACTTTAAGATTTTTTATTTTATTTATTTAATTATGTTTTATTAATTCAAATGTTTAGGAATAAATGGTGCTTAGAAGACCTTCAAGTGAGTTGAAATCCATTGTGATTAGAAACAAAAAAGATGATGATGGAAATTGGATTCCAATGAACTTATCTATCAACTCTATGGTTACAATGAGGCCTTTACATATTGGAAAATATAAGGTTAAAAAAAAGAACTCTTTTGATGTCAAATACCATTGGAAAGGAATGATCAAATAGTTTAAAACAAGTCCAGGTGGTAAAAGGGTATCAAAGGTTAAAATTGCACATGTTTATGACAAGAAAGAGATGTTGAAAGAATCAATTGCAGAAAAAATAGACTTCTTTTGATTTGGATCTAATTGTGAGTAAGAAATATTTTTGTATTGAAGTGAGAATGCTTTATAAATTGTTTATTTTAGTGCAATGTCATTTTTTATAGTAAACAATTTTTTAACTACTAATGAACATTTCATTCTTATAGGCTTGTATATTTTGAATTGGGAGGAGTGGGAACCTATTGAATCAATTACAAGTACCCTCCAAGCTATTCATTTTGAAGTTGGAGAAATTATTTATGCTAGAAAGGACTCCACATGGTTGATCAAACAAGGGATATGGTTTTATAAATATACATATATCCTTCCAAGAGCTGGTGCAACATATGGAAAACTTGAAGAGATTCCATTACCAATGCTTAATTCACTTGGATGGCCAAATATAGATCCTTCAACCATAGCTTCTTATTGCTACAAGAATTTTGAAGAGGTGCAAGCAGGTATGAAGTTAAAAGGAGGAAATCATGTCCACATTAGTGTATTCATGCCAATCAACATTTTCTATCAAATGTTGAAAACTGAATCATCAATTTAGAGAACTAAAAAAACATATATTATTCAATCACCTTCGGATAGATTGCTCAAGTCTTTATTTTGTTTTGAGTGGGACAAAAGAGTACACTATGCAAATGGAGAGGAAATAGAATGTAGATTGTGTAATGCCCGCCAAGTAACCTTAAAGGAAGTTGCAATTAACATCATAAGCGAACCAATTTTTTTTAAAGTGCATTTAACATATACATTCACTTACTAATTAACAACAACCTCTAAGGCTACAAGGTTAGGATTACATAAACCCACACATACATAATACATATAACCATAACCATAAGAACCTTATGATATAAACATCATACATCATAAGAATACCACATAACATAATAAGATAATCAATCAAGATACAATCTCATAAACATTATCTTAAAACAATAGTTACATCACTCATTCTCAGAATGAGACACTAGTACAAATGTATTACAATTACATAACTCCACCTCATAATCATAAGAGGGATAAAATATCATATACAAATTAAAATATTACAATACAAGATAATACAACAAGAACCGCGAGCTGTCCATCTGGATGTCTCGCCACCAAGTACTGAAGATCGATGGGGACCCAACGGTTTTGGTGCATGTTCCACCCAACCAATGTGGTACCCGAAGGCCCACCCCCCATGCTAGGAGATAGTAACAAAGTAACATGGACAAAGATCTACTACCTCTAACCAAAGGCAGACTCAAACTGACTCATACTGTTATAACCAACCAAATGAATTAACAAGTACAACTCATTCACCATACAAGTACGAATCAAGTACAACTCAAGTACAATACAAGTACAAATCAAATACAATACAAGTACAATACAAGTACAACTCCAACATCACTGACATAGGTCACATTGCTTCCAGACATAAAGTAGATCAAGTATGTTCAAATAACCATACACATAAAATAATTAACAACAATTGTCATAGATAGAGTGTCATCGCAAGGTTTGTCATGAGATCTCCTTTGGGCATTCTTCATAGGCTCCGGCACAAGTAATCCTGGTGGCCTCAACCGAATCCCGACACTCATACTCACTCATGCGGAATCAACTACCTCTCGCAAAAACTAGATAGTTGATCTTGCCATTCCAGGCCTTCTCACTCATCCCAAGTCTAAACAAGCCCTTGTGTCTATGAGTGAGGATTAAATTATCTTGATTAATGTGAAGTTAGTCCTAATCTTCTAAGTACATTATTTTAATTATCACTTATTTAAATCACTCCTGAAGGTTATCCAGTTTACCTCTTTGGGCTCTGGTGCCTAACAGAAGCCACTCTTCTATTCGACAACACACATCCAAACAATCCACCAAGGGAACCACAAGTGCATACCAACTAGGCATCATAATCCACTCCAACATAAGGAGGATACAAATAATAGAACTCACTCCAAACATCTTGGAGGCAGCAATCACATAGTCCACTCCTTTCACAGGAGGTACAAAAGATCTCACTCCAAACATCTTGGAGGCAACAACACATAGTCCACTCCTTTCACAGGAGGCAACAAGATGAAACCACATCACAAGGTCACTCCATACAAGGAGACATGGATCCCATAATCCGCTCCTAAACCAAGGAGGTGCAAACATCCCCATTCATGAAAACCGGGTAAAACTGAACATGCACTACCCAAGGGAAAACAACTGGATGGCATAAAGATTCAACAACCCTTATCCTCTAAGTTCTTCTGGAAGACTTATAATTTAGGACTAACACTAAATCCCAAAACCAACAATACAACTTGACGACATAACAACAAAAGCATTCAAGTCATCAATCAAATCTAATATTTGGATTTCCTAAATCCATACTCATTCAATAGGTAGTGTTGACAAAGTCAAAGACATGATAAGTAGATCATCTAAAATAATCATAACCCTTAATTTCCCTTTTCATTATTGAAAATCTAAAACAATTAAACTTACTTCCCTTTCTTGAATACAAAGAATTAAATCCTTTAAGATAAACATGAGGAAGATACTACTTTTGGATATACTAAATCCATATCTCTTTCATAATCCAATCACAATGATTCAATTAATCTAAATAGAAATTAATAAATAACATAATTGATTGCCTCATCAATAAAACAACTTCTTAATTTACTTTTAAATCGACACAAATCCATGCAAATAAACTCTTTCCATTTCCTAACCAAATCTTACATCTCATTCAATTTTCTATTTAAAACATTCAATCACTTTAATATAATAACATATTGTTTCTCTATCCATTTTCCATATACACTAATCAATCCATTTTAAATCTCTATTCAATAATACATTGCATGCATCTCATTAAAATAAAATACGATAATGAATTTACCCTTAACATATTTTACATGCTCCATATTATATATACACCAAACATATATATTAATAAACTCAATTATATAGATTCTTTAATATTCCAATCACAACGATTAATTTGTTCTATGGAAATAAAACATAATAACTATTTGTCTTTTTCAATAGAGATAGTTCCTAAATTTACTTCTAATGCAACCTAACACTATTGCAAACAATCTTTTTCAATTTTCTATCCGGAGTCTATGTCTCATCAACCATCCATTTAAAAACATGCAATTTCATCAATATATAAAAATATCTTTTGGCTTGTCTATTTGGCCACGCATTCATATTGTTTCTAATTAAATCTCATTAAATAAAACAAACATTTAAATATAAATATTTCTATAATTCTTCAATATATTTAAATATCCTTTTCCTTATCAATTTTGACCATACATTCAAAACTTATCTTTTAAATTCTTCATGCAAAGCTAAATTACACGCACTTAAATAAAACAAGGTAAATACTGATTGAAAATACTCATGGATATATATATACATTTCAATATATTTTCTTCAATCATATTAACAAAATAAATATTTTCTTTTAAATCAAGTAATTATTTCTATTAAAAAATATCTTTCTCTATACATTTTCTACACATACTAATCATTTCTTTTAGAACACTAATAATACCCAATTTGCAAATAGTAGAATAAAATATGATAAAATATTATTTATTCTCTCAAATGGATATATACCTTCACTATATATATACTAAATATAAATTAATATATTTAATCATTAACATATCTTCTATCCTTTGCAGAATATCAAATTGATTAATTCAAAATAAAATATCCTTTATCATCAATATTTCAAAATATAAATATATTTTCCAATTAAATCAAATTAATAATTGGACCTTTTACATATGGATTTAAATTCCACAATTCAATTTTAAATTATGCATTCTTTAAATCAAATATTTAACTCCTTCAATTAAACTTTAACATGCCATTTTAAAATAACAATAATTTTCCCATATGTTTATAATTTTAAATCCACCAATCCAATATACAAATTTTATTTAAAATAATATAAATAAATATAATACTTTAGTATTATAAATTATAATATAAAATATTATTAAATAATATTTTAATATTATAATAACAATACATAAAATATTAATATTTATAAATATCAATTTATTATTATTTTATTTTCAGAACAGCCATGGGAAAATAATTTAACAGCAGTCTCATGTTTCAAGAATAAATCAAAAACTACGATCTGGGTATTTGCGATTTTTGGACAGAGGTAAGAAAATATCAAAATGCAAAAACCCTTTAAATTTTTTGAAAACCCAGTTTGTGAAAGTAAAGTTATAGGCGACGCAATCAGACCATTTTACCATGAAAATATAACTATACTGTAGATTTTAAAATCCGATTTTTAATAATAACAGAAGGTTTCATTTTCTAAAAAACATTCTAAATGCCTTGTTCAATCTCTATGTTTAATTTCAATAACAATAAAATCAATTTCTCCAAATAATTTAAATTCAACTAAGGTTTTCACAATTTTCACTCAAGAATTTTCACAAGCAAAAGCTATAAATTTGTTTAATTCTTTTCTTCTAATATCAAATTTATTTTCTAAAACAGATTTAACAAATAAATCTTTAATCACTACTATTTTAAAAAAAACAATCAAGAACAATAAAATACAAAGAGGAAAACCTGGTACAAGAAGCTACAGGAAGAGATGAATTTTTGATGTAAGCCTCCTCCAAAGATTTCCTGGATTTTCTTCAATCCTCCAATGAATCCAATCCAAAATCCAACAAATGCAAACAATCTTTTCTTCAATCAATTCTACAATCAAACTTTCTTCAAACCCTTGTGCAAATTTTTCAAAATTTCTTCCCTGCTATAAAAAATGTATTTTTTTCTAAAAACTTTTCTCCCTAAAATTAAAACATGTATTCTTTATAAATCAAAAATACCTAATACAACCCTAATTCACATTACATGCAAATTAGATATTTCAGTTTCAGTTTCAATTTCAATATTTACAACCCTAATTCACATTACATACAAATTAGATATTTCAATTTCAATTTCAATTTCAATTTCACCTTCAATTTCAAATTTCAATTTCAATTTCAATTTCACTTTTGGAAAACCCACTTTCAATTTAAAATGCAATTTCAAATAATAAATTAATTTCCAAAGTTGCAACCAATTTTCCAAATAAACATTTAATTACAATTTCTAATTTAATTCCCACACGTCTATATAAAATTCCAAAATTAATTTCAATTCTTTTATTTTCTTTCATTCTCTTGCATCACGTTTAATTAATTAATTTAATTATTTAATAACTAAACTCAACCCCCTTGGATTAAATTTAATTAATTAAATAA
>CM021109.1:483983650-484000082 GCA_007115665.2 Sequoiadendron giganteum
GATCCTAATAACTATGCTAAATTTGATAGAACAACTAGATATATTATTCATTTGGGTGAATTCAAGATCATCATGGGTGAAACAATGGAAAGAGGAAAAAAATGCATCTTAGCCAAAATCCCAAAATGAATATTTGAATTTTTGTATGGATTGAATAAAAGTTTGATATTGGCTTGGTAATACCAAACCAAATATCTATTAGTAATGGATATCTATTATAACAAAAAAATTATCCAGTATAACAAAATCAATATCCATTTTTTATTTCCTAATTCTTTTGAAAAATTTATGTGTTGTGACCCACGAGTTTGGAAAAACACATAGCACTAGAAAAAATATAGAGAATAATGGATTTTAGAAAGGGTGGAATAAATATTAGATATTTCAAAGCCAAAGTTTCTCTTAGGATCAAGAACTATCTACAAGTAATTTTTTGGTTTTTTTCTTTTTGAGTTTTAAAAAATTAAATCAAAACTATCAAATATGATTTAGGGTTTTCAAATTTTGGTTCTAAGCATTAGTTTTGAACTCAAGTTTGAAATTTTATTTAGTGATTTTCATTATGTTCTAAATGTTTAAATTAAATGTAGAGAGTTTAACAATTTTATCTTTTAAATCTTAAATTTTTATGTTTTAAATTTAAAATAGGTAATATGGATGAGCAAGGTCAAAACCCAAAACCTTCCTCACTAAACCATCATCTAGAGAACCCTCCAAAAATTTAAGAACAAATTGAAAAAAATATTAATTAATTAAATAGGATTATATAAATTTATCATTGCCTCACTCAATTGACTTCAATGACATCCACATTAGAGGGGATTTTCACCCATGTTCGAACCCTCACAAGACAACACGGGTCATTTTAGAAATGATGAAAATCCAAGGGTAAAATATTCTATTGGCTTATCGTATGGTCAACTGAAAGATTTAATATTACCAAAGGCATGTTAGTGTAAAACTAAAATTGGATTGCATGTTTATGTACTTAAGATTAAATTTTAAATCAAATGGTGCAGATATCAAGTTATCACTAATAATATTTGGGATCATTAGTGGATGATTTTTGATAAAACATCCAATGACAATTTTGATGTACCTTTATATTTCCTTCATAAACTATATGTGAAGTTTATATTAGGTCACCATGTGAACTATTTTGATTTTAGAGAATTACACAGAGTAGGTAAATGAATACCTCAAGATAGATGTGGACAATGTGACAAGTGAAAGGTTCATTTGTTCCCCCTCCTCTTATCCCGTCACATCCAATTCAACATCCATTGATTATTTTAGATGAAACAAGTTAGAGCTTCTCTACCATACACTATTTAATTGATCATTTTATTAAATAGACTACTCAACTATCATAATTACAGGATATTAATGGTTATGGTGGATCAATTAAGATTACCATATCCTCCTTGTCCACACATGTTTATGTGCCTCATCATTGCATTATGTGTAATCAACTGTACTTAGGTCCTCTTGGATATACTAGTGAGCTACCCCTAAAGACATTTGAGTAGGATGTACCTCATATTTCACCTTCACAAGCTAAGGAAATAGTGTTTAGAACACAAGATAAGGTATTAGGGACACAAAAACAAGCATTTGAGCATCAAGGGCTAGAGTAGAAGATGAGCAAGGCCAATCTCTTTTTCAAGTAAAATTTAAAGTTATTTCATAGTGTAATCATTTGTAGTTAATATAAACAAAGATTTGTATTAATGTATCCAAGTGGTATAACAACTGATGAAAAAGGAGGAGCTTGCATAAGTTCATGGTACTCTTTTCACCAATAAATTTGGCTTAGAATTGACAAAATACATTTTTTACACATCTAACCTTTTTTATTATATGCATTTCATTTTTTTGCAATTAATTATATATTAGTTTATATCTTGATGTTATTTTACTTTTATAGTCTACTCAAAAGGTGAATGATATAGCAACTTTTCCAATTTGCTTGAGTAGAACTCTTGACTACCACAAGGGACCATCATTTGGAAAAAGACAAAAAAGAGTTGAGGTAATTGAATTTATATTTACTTTAATTGATATTTTAAACAAATTATAGTGTATTATAGTAATTTAGATGTTAATTTTGAATTTATTATGATTATATGTATACATACAGTCTTACATTCTTATCATTTTCATACACAAAATCTTACTTGGTTCATCCATGATGAGTCCTTCTTAGTCAATGCAAGAGGCCTCATTGGTGGTATATGCTTGTTTTATAGTAGGTAAGCTTTTATTTAGTAGTCTAGATTGTTAATTTATACATCTAACCTATTTTTATTGTATGCATTAATTTTTTTTATCAATAATTATATATTAATTTATATCAATGATATTTTACTATTATAGTCTATTCAAAAAGTGAGCGATGTGGCATCTCTACCATCATGCTTCAGTAGGATTCCTAGTCATCCTAGGAGACCATCATTTGCAGAATGAATCTCATAAAAACAACAAAGAGTTGAGGTAATTGAATTGAATTTCAATTTAAATGACAACTTAGAGAACTAATAATTGATTATAGTGATTTATATGTTAATTTAAAGTTCTAGATTGTAATAGATAAGTTTTTTTTTCCTAGTCTAAATTATTTATTTACCATTGAACTAATTAATCAAATTTATGGTTTGAATTTTTATTGTAGTTTGATTTGCAAGGGTGGTGGTGCCCTAGAATAAACCTATTTTGGAACTTTTGTTACTGCTAAATAAATAATTAATATTAATTCACAATTTTATTTTGTTTTTTTGTAAATTATAATAAAACGAGAAAATTATAAGCATAATTAGGCGCAAACACATAATGGGGAGCTAAAATTAGTCTAAAATTTTCAAGGGTGATAATTTATGATGCTACATTTAGCCCACACTTTAGTGAGAGCATGAAATTATGCTCATGATCACATTTAATTAAGGATAAGCCAAGAAGGGTTCTTTTATCAAAAAATTGGAGAGGTAGGATAATATTGAGTCTAGGGGATGTGCTAGCCCCCAAGTTTAAGATACTATTGAACAAAAATGTAAAGACAAAGGGACACACACAAATAATATGTAATATAACATGATATAACATGAAGCATACACAATGAAGACATAAATATAATGCAAAATAAAGATGCAAACACAATAAAAACACATAAAAAAGGGGGTATTACATCATAGACTAGCAAGACCTATAGATTATTACTAGGATCCATACCCAAGACATTCATGAATCATAGGATAGAAATGTCTAATATTTTCTAGGTGACCCATGAATAGATAAAATAATCAGAAGCTAGTGAAGTTTGATATTCACTCGGTGATCTTGATAAGAAACAAAACATGCTAGTGAAGTCCAATATTCACTAGGTGAGTTTATGCAATAGTAGTAAATAAAAACACACAAGGGGTAGTGAAGTTTGATGTTCACTAGGTGAGTTCTCAATGTCAACCATACCAAGAATTATAGTCCTAGTAATTATAATAAGGTGCTAAAACATATGATTAATATACCATAAACACATTGGAAAGTTCAACACATGTGAAAAAAGTGAAGCACATAATGGAATGCATGCCCCCACCTTAAAGTAATTGCTAACAAAAATCAAGAGAAATTGCCTTAAAGGTAGGATAAAAATGATAGGTCATGAGAGCTTGTTGGAAAACCCTATTCAAAGCGATATGTTCCCAACAAAGCTAAACCATGACAAGGGGTTACTCCCAAAACAAAGCCATAACAAGACAATGATAACACATGAGAGATCCACCGATCTAGGGTCAGTTTAAACAAGACATAATGTATAGTATGATCATGCTTAGAATTGACATCATTCCCCAAATACTTATGTAACCACGAACACAAAGGAGGAATGAAACATGAAGAAAATATAAAATATTTTGGGTCAACATGGAAGAGACGTAAATTTCTCAACACTTCGCATCATTCCCAAAAGGAAACAAAAGAAAAAAAATGACATGCATGACATAAAGAAGAATGAAGATACAAATAGAGGAATATCACAATAAATTCATTCTATTTGTATCCTTGTGCCAACAAGAACAATATGGGTCATCCAAAGAAAACTAAAAAATAAAAATACATGCCAAGCAACACATTACATGGAAATCACATTATATGCAAGAAAAACACAAAAACACAAAGGGATACTACACATGTGAGTCTATCTATAAAAAAATGTTTGCATTCTAATCTTGCTCATCATAAATGGAAGATGGAAAATAGACTAAAGGATATACAAGTGCAATACAAGGATATGTATCAGGTTTAACACATGGCGGGTCACTTGTATTAGGAGGATTATCATGGCTTCCCCATCTAGATTCATTGATTTTGTAAACATAAGAAATAATTCATTATGATCTTTTTGTTCTTCTATTTTACCTTATGACTCACTATTAGAGTGTATCATGATAGGCTAAATATTAGTACTATCGATGTGATTGCGAGCACTAACATCCATGTATCATTTGTAATTAGTGAGATTTTATTATTTTCTTTGGTTGGGAAATATAAGGTTTGGCTTCATGGTTTGGTGAGAGTGGTAGAGTGGAGTCAAGTGATGATTAGGATGTAGGGATGATCATTAGGTGAGGATTTATGATATTTAACAAGCTAAAAAGTCATAGCTCAACATCTTTGTTTGCATTATTTTACACTTCAATTTCATATTGCACGATATTTAAATTGTGAAGGGGAAATTGAGTCATTTTCCAATATTGGCCCCTTTTCTTCCTTTGTAGGAGGAATCAAAGGAACTATAAAAGGTTGGGAAATTGTAGGTGTTTTAGGTTTTTGTACGAAAGCTTATTTTTCCCTAGGAGGCACAAAATTAATCCCCAAAGGCTTTACTGAACAATTGTTTCATGGTCCTTGATAGGATGACGAAGGGGGAACTTGGCATATATGCCAGAAGGTCCAGTAAGAATACCTAGTTCATGATGAGCTTCGTTCGTTACTTGTGGAGTAGGAGGAACAACCATCAAGTCTACTCAAGATCAAAGGACCTTAGGTGGAATATTGATAAGGGATAATTGGGATGTATGCTTAGATTTAAAATTTTGATATGATAAAATATACAATCTTCATAAGGCTTAGGAGGTTGGGCTAGTTGAGGCCAAAAGTAATCCAGTGAAAATTTTCCATGAGAGGCCAAAGGCTTAAATCCAATATTGTAAATGGTATGTATTTATCCTCTGAATGAAAAATTAAGACATTTATGAATGAACCATGGGATTGAATTCATGGAGCTAAGTCATGGATGGCCTTGTTGAACACTTTTAGAGAATGAGAGGGGGGGTGAATAAGTCTACAAAAAAAATTAACCCCTTATGAAACTTGAAAATTTTAGCACAACTCGAAATCCTTTAGTAGATAAAGATACAACTTCAAGAAGAGTAGTAACAAAGAAGAGTAAAGAAATTTGGATCTTTAAAAACTTCAAAAAACTTTACCAATGAAAGATAACAATAATTAAAACTGTAGTCAAGGAAAAGAAACTAAGAACACACACATGCACAAGGAGGACACTAGATTTGTGTTGAAAACCCAATGAGGGAAAACAACAATGAGAATTAACTCAAAATATAGGCTCACTACTAAAAAGACTTGTAGGAAGGCTCACTGCCTTAAACACAAGATATAAAGGACTTGTTGAACTGAAGACAACACAAATTTAGGAGCAATATACAGGGACCTAATGAGACTAACAGTCTCAAATATGGATAAAATATGATTTAGAGAGAATTACAATGATTTTCCAACACAAAACTCTATTGACTACAGTGTTTACAACACAATTGATCTTTTCCTTTCACAATCTTTAGCACTATCTCTATTGGATATTTAATACGATTCTCTCTCACACACACACTTATTTGTACTTGTACACTTCTCATAGTTGCATCCAAAATGATCTTGCATTTATATCCACTGCAACACTTCAATTATGCAATTTGGTCATCTAGGAAGAGAATAATAATGAATTCAATTGGTCGGTCACCAAAAAAATAATAGAGTCCTAGCCCGAAGATAGAGAAGACCAAAAAAAATTAACATGTAGGAAAACATCAACCTAATTCATCATTAAGGAAACATGTGGATGAAACATTGAAGCACACAATCAGTCGGATCAAAGACACACTTTCAATTGAATTTACTTGATGCGATCCCAAAAAAGATAGGTCAAGACCCAAATATATCATAACACATCTCCCATTGATGGAAAACCTGCAAGCACATGGTCCATGTTGGAATACAATGATCTACTTAGAGGGGGGTGAATCAGTAGATACTAAAAAATTTAGCTCTCAAAACCTTTATGAAGATTACTTCCTTAGCTCCAAATACTTTGTGCAGATTTATTACTCACACTCTTACTATGTAGATTGAAAACTAAAAGATGCAAAAATAAACAAACAAGTACTCAGTCGACACAAATGTTCCCACAACACCAGATATACGTGGAAAACCCAAGATGGGAAAAACCACAGTGATAAAGGTTGCTTGAGTCTATTGCTCAAATCCAACATCACAACTAAAGTCTTATGTTACAATGTTTAGGGCTACAACCCAAGGAAGAAACAACACTCTAATTTAGAAGAAACAACTTCAAGGATGCTACAAAACCCTAATTTAGAAGCTAGAAATTCAAGGAAGCAACAACTCCCTGATTTAGGAGCTACAACTCCAAGGATGCAACAACACCCTAATTTAGAAGCTACAACTTCAAGGAGACTACAATCCCCTAATCTGAGCTATAAATTAGTACAATGAGGCAACCACCTCTTTGATAAAAATTTAAAATATGCATAGACTTGGTTCTGCAAAACCTATGATATATCATTATATTCAATACTTTATTGCACTTATTGTAACCCACACTCTACTACCGAAGCTACACTCTCAAAAACACACCCCTGCTCTACAGTCTCCTCAACACATAGAACAATCATTGTTCTATCTCGCTACACTACACCTCTTTCCCTTTTTGCAATGTCTCACACATCTACATTCTTCTGAATGTAAACCTAGATGATGTTTTGTATTACAATCTAGGACTTTTCAAATGCATTCACTGTCTGCTACACATCTCTCTTTTTCTTTCAGACTTACTACATCACACCACTCCACTTATCTTTGTAGCATACTTGATAAGAAGTAACTCTATTCGGTATTCCATATAATTGCAGGTTGTTCTCTCTATTCTTGTACACTTACTTCATACATCTAACTTCGACAATATCTAATTCTCTTCTTTCTCCACCGACCTACAATCACTACCTCAAGATTCTCTCCATCATCTAGATCATCTCCAACTTACTGTTAGGGTTTTCTTTACATACTAACTTCATCAAAAAACTTACTTTACCTTGAGCAACACAAACCATTGTCTAACTCATCATAAAGACATATGATAGCGTTTACTAGATATTGCCATATCTTGCATTGAGCCACCTAACATTTAATTCGATTACAAAGAATTTTCCCAAATGAGCTCTTTGTCAACCCTAGAATTTGATATGCATTTAATGCATTATCCTATCCATTCAATCTGATTCAATCTCAATCACCTCTGCAATCTGTGCCACCATCTTGAAGATCAAATCTTGATTTACATTGGTCACCGGTGTAGTTGGACCAATTAATTCCTTCCTCTATGTTAGTTTACAATCCAAACCCTCATTCACACTATTGTAGCCATTTCAAATCTCTTCTTTTGAATTTTGGCCATTGATCTTCTCCTTTCATGCCATGATCCTACGATCTACATTCATTATCATGCCTTTTAAAACACAACTGTTCGATCAGCTTCAATTAGAATGCCACCATTGATTCTCATCTCATGCTAGTCCCTCATCTCCATAAGATATTTGCCACTTTATCTCCACCGTTGATCATAGGGTTATTCATCATGTCACTCTATTAAAGAGACATTCATTATAGTCTCACTGACATCCACTGTTCTCTTCGATCTATTGCTTGCATGTCATACGCATGGTGTAGCGATTTCCACACAACTCATAGCAAGGATGTGAATTGTCCATTGATCTAGTTAGCATCTTAAAATCACCACCATCGGATTAGCATTCTTCAAATTGATGTTTTCAATCTTGTCCATCCATTGACAATAATTTTATGACTATCGTGCATTGTTACATCGAAGAGACTTACTTACTTCTCTCTCCAATATACTGATCTCACATCGGCATTTGCATGGGCTCACATGCCATCTATCCTCCATTTCATTACCAAGTAATTCAAAAAAATGATGTGAATTAGCATATTGAGTAATCGCTCTTCACCACCTATTAGCCTTTCTCATAGTCACCTTCTTATCAGGTCCCACTTATCCTTTCACCTTATCAATACGTCGAAGAGACATCTTCCAGATTCCTATCGATAGGCCAATTTCACACCGATGAGATAGCCATCAAGCTATCAAAGAGACAACAACTCTACTCTCATCGATATGGGGTTGTCACACCATTACCATTCGCTACTGTAGATAAGTGGTCCCCATGCCATGATGTCACCACATGTCACTATCCATTATCGCTTCCTACCATGTGTCATCCTTTCGTTTGCTTTCTAATTGTACCATCAATGCACACCATCCTCATCTTACTGGGTCCCATAGTTGGCATCCATTCTCTCATCACCCTATTGTAGGGACTAGCTCCATAGTCTTAGTGATATCACTTTGTTCGTCCAATGAAGGTTATCATCACTACATCGAAGAGACACCCATTAAATTCCTTCAAAATGATTAAATCCCATTGATGAAAACAACAACACCCAATACATCACTCCAATGTGGGGTCCACACACTATCATCACATGTCCACGTCATTGCCATGTCGCAGTTTCATAATCTACAATAAGGATGTGGATTACCATTTACTCAATCTTCTCATGCCACACGTCTACATCATCATCACTGTCATCCATGTCATTATGGTTGGGTCCTATACAAAGCTTCCTTAATCCTCATCACTCCATCTGCTAAGTTGCTAAAAACTTGTACCTCAGAACCTCTTGTTGGAGGTTACGAATTTTTGAAAACATGCGACTCGCAGACAACATAGCTATTGGGTTGTCGAAGAGAATCCAAGATGAGTCCCATTGATACCATTCACTCTTGCCTATAAATCCCTTCTTACACCTTATTTCTCCATTTTCTAAGTCACTAAGTCGGGAGGTTATGAAAATCTAGAACCCCGCAACATAAGTTGGAAAAAATTGGAACCTAATGACTTAAGTAACAAACCATTTTTCACCCAACACCAATCATCGATAAAATTAGAAACCCGTTTGATCATCGTGACTACAAAAACCATAGGTGTTAACTTATAAACCCTAAAACACCTAAAGACGAATATAATTAACTTTTGGGTATATCCTTCACTTTCTAGACCTGTAGAGCACATGACTAGAATTCTCTTGAAAAAAACATATATCAAATTTGGTACCTAATTTGTCATCAAATACCTAGAAGCAACTCTTTTAGAGAGATGACAAAATTTTGTCAACTATGCAACATATTAAGCAACTTGCTCTTCTGCACCAACAACCATTCAGCATACTTCTAGAACCAAATTCACTGCAAAACTTATCTCTCCTTGACATCAATGCCACTTTTCATTAGTGCCAACATCCTCACTTTCATGAGAAACTCCATTTCATTTATGATCCTCTTCCATCATGCCAACACTATACCTTGCGTGATTCCCCTTTTGAAATCAATGACAACTATATGCTAACAATCTCCTTTGTCATTGATGTAAAAACTTAGATTCTCAACCTGTCAAAGGTCTGATACCAATGATGGATAACATATAAGATCTCAATTCTCCTCCTTTGAAATTCCTTCTCCTTTTCTCATCTTATGAGCATCTGAACAACTTTCTCTTTTATGCTCTACTTTGAGCATTTTCTCACTTTTTCTCCCCCATGCTCAATTGTTTTGAGAATTTGCACAAGTTTCTCACCTTTTGACATCAATGGAAAAGGCTCACAACTTTCTCATCTTCTTTGTCTCAGGTCACCATACTGCTACAACCTTCACTTCTTGTTAGCAATGGCAAAGGGACTTAGCTCCCCCTTTGACTGATACCAACTGAAGACATTTTTTTCCCTTGTACCAATTGTTGCATTCAACCATTTTACTGCAATGGAAAGACCATATGCTTCAATGAAACTATAGCAATTTCCACTATCTTATGCTATTTGAAGTGCCATTCATGGTTTGATACTAATTATAGATGTTCTATTTTTTTCTTTGTACCAATTGAATCATATTCTTGACACCAATTTGTGATATCATGCCCTAATACTAATTAACATTTTGAACTACACTATATCAAGTATAGAAATGATTTGATACCAAAGCCTCTTTTCCATAGATACCAATTGTATTTTTTCATACACCTTGCTTCATCCTCTTCTGCTGGCCTACTCACACATTTTATTCATTTAAAGTTTTGCACTTCATCTATGCTAACCAATTTGATCATGAAATTGATCTGCTATTTATAGCAATCTCCCCTTGAGATCATGCAACATTTTCTTCTCAGTATACTCGAGCATTTGCTTCACTTTGGGCTCTTATACTAGCTAGACTATTTTGAACCAATTTACAGTGGTCTGATACCAATTTAGAAACATTGTATACATAACAATTTCCTTTTAGCAATATCTCTTCTCCTTGCAAGAAAGAAGCATTTCTATTGACAGGCTACACCACTTTTCTTCAATAACTGATACCAATTGATATCAATTTCTACAACAACTATCGACTATTTGTTGATGTTCTTACCCTCTGACTTGATCTCCTTCTTCATTTCCAAGGATGAATGAAGCACCAATTTAGCTTCCCCTATAACCATTCCCTATCACTACATATTAGTGAAGTAAGGAAAAAGTAGCCTCATGGAGCGTTGATTACCAATATTTCTCTTTCCAAACCTTCTTTATCCTTTTCTTTATCTGATCAAGCTTCTTTTCAACACCATGTGAGCCATTGTTCACTTTGGGAGATACATTCTTCTTCTTACTCTTATTCTGTGCCATCGATCTTGCATAGTCTAATCTACAGTACTTAGATATATGACCAAAGTTGTCACACTTGTAGCAAACTAAATACATATTCCCTATAGGATCAAATTAATTTATATTCATATGTTTTGTGCTCCCATTAGGTGCAACCCTACAATCTCTAGCTCTATGACCATACTAATTACAAGCATAGCAGTAACCATTAAAACATGGGGAGTACTTGGTCATAGCATTCCTCTGAAAAAGATGAGGAGGTATTATTTTATTTGGATTCTTCATATATCTCATCCTAGTAAATCCTCTTGAATTAGCTCCATCAAAGAGACATCTTCCAGTCTCCTACTGATAGGCCAATTTCACACCTATGAGATAGCCATTGAGCTATTGAAGAGACATCAACTCTACTCTCATCGATATGGGGTTGTCACACCAATACCATTCACTATTGTAGGCAAGTGTTCCCCATGTCATCATGTCACCACATGCCACTATCTATTATCACTTCCTGCTACATATCATTCTTTCATTCACTTTTTGATTGTACCATCAATGCTTGAAATCCCCATCTTACCAGGTCTCATTACCACGTCCACCTTACTGGGTCCCACAGTTAGCATCCATTCTATCATCACCCTATCGTAGGGACTAGCTCCATAGTCCTAGTGATATCACTTTGTTCGCCTGATGAAGGTTATCATCGCTTCATCAAAGAGACACCCATGAAACTCCCTTCGAAATGACTAAGTCACTTCGATGAAAATAATAGCACCAAATACATCATTCTAATGTGGGGTCCACACACCGTTGTCACATGTTCACATCATCACCATGTCATAGCTCCATAATCCATAACAAGGATGTGGATTACCATTTACTCAATCTCGTCATGCCACATATTTGCATTGTCATCACTATCATCCATGCCATTATGGCTAGGCCCACATGAAGTGCTTCCTTACTCCTTATCGCTTCATCCGCTAAGTCGCTAAAAAATCATACCTCAAAACCACTTGTCAGAGGTTACAAAGTTCTGAAAACCCATGACTCATTGACAACATAGCTATCGAGCTATCAAAGAGACTCCAGGATGAGTCACGTTGATACCATTCACTGTCGCTGATAAATACCTTCTTACACCTTATTGCTCCATTCGTTAAGTCACTAAGTTGGGAGGTTATGAAACTCTAGAACCCTATGACATAAGTTAGAAAAATTTGGAACCTAACGACTTAAGTAACAAACCATTTTTCACCAAATTCTAGTCACCGAAAAAATAGAAACCTGTATGATCATCGTGATTGTAAAAACCATAGGGTTTAACTCATAAACCCTAAAACTCCGGAAGGTGAACATAATTCATTTATGGGTGTATCCTTTACTTTCTGGACCTGTAGAGCACATCATTGGAATGCTCTCAAAAAACCCATATCAAATCTGGTACCAAATTTGTCATCAAATACCTGGAAGCAACTGTTGTAGAGAGATGACAACATTTTTTCAACTATGCAACATATTGAACAACTTGCTCTTCTGTACCAACAACCAATCCACATACTTCTAGAACTAGATTCACTGCAAACCTTATCTCTCCTTGACATCAATGGAAATTTTCATTAATGCCAACATCCTCACTTGCATGAGCAACTCCATTTCATTTTTGATCCTCTTCCATCATGCCAACACTTTACCTTGCAGGATTTCCCCTTTTGACAACAATGAAAACTATATGCTAATAGTCCAAGCAAAGGAACAAGCCCTGTTGGCCAAATATCCACAAATAACCTAGAAAGCCAACCCAAGACACAATGCAACACCAAAGCAACCAATTAAAAGATGACATCACCCAAAATAAAAATAAAATTATTTATTTTATAAAATAAAACTTTCTAAAATCCTATGAATTAACTCATGATGGTTAATTTAACTCTACATATCCTATTCTATCTCATTCATCTTTCTAAATTTAAAATATTCTTTTTGTTTTCTAGATTTATATTCTTAAGTTCTATTATAGAAATTATTATGTTTTTTAAAAGATATTTTCATTCTTAAAACAAAAATATATATAAAAAGCATTTCAAAAATATTTTAACAAAACATTTCTTAAAAATATCTTAAAAATTTGGAATGAAATTAATTTGTAATAAAATTCATCTGTGCTTTTTATTTTATAAAATTATTTTTATGAAACAAATTCAGTCCATTTTTCATTTTTCATTTGTTTTTGCAGGTTCAAGCATCATAAAAATTGGCTTAAAGGGAGCATATCAAAGTGAGGTGATCAGTTCTTTATTTTTCAAGCACAAAAAAAAAAAATTATGTTTGATGCGATTTCATTAAAAAAAATCGAAATATGTTTGCTGCAATTTCATTAAACAAAAAAAACCAAAACCCCATTATTTTCTTTTATAAAATATGCCAAAATCTATTTCAATGCAACATATTTACATTGCTTCTTTCGTTCATTTTTTTTTACACGGTCTTTAGATAAATGGGTTTTTTTCTTTAGAGTGAATGGTTTGAAACCCTAATGAAATATATACTAGACAATTTTTTTTAATTAAGGATCATTGGAAAACAAGACGTCAGATGTTACTCTTGTTTTAGTTTATGATGTTTGATTTAATTAAAGTATTATATTATTAAGTGAATGTTGTTGTTTAATTAATTATTAAATTAATTCGACAACTTATAATGATTCAATAATATATATATTTACTTTTATTAATGAGGACTATTTTAATGAAATATAATGGAATATTATTGTAATTATTAATAATGTTAATTTTAATTTTAATTGTGATGGATAATGTGTTTAAATAAATCATTATATTGGAATATTATATGGAATTTAAGAGATAATGCAAAATTATTAAAAATAAATTTAAATCAAGAAATAATTTGCATGCAAGTGCATGCGTAGTTCCGAACTGAAAATGAGAGTGCAACTTGCCGACTTTTGTGTTTTTAGTGATTTATCTGATTTTTAGTTTTGAAAACTAAAGATAATTTCTTTAATTGAAAATAAAAAAAAAGAAAGTGAATTGCGAGTTATTCAACAAGAAGCTTTCTCTACAAAATATTTTTCTCCCTCAACCATTTAAAAAAAGAAAATACAGATTTTTGAAAATTGGGCTCTTCTGGTTAATGGATTAGAGGACTACGAAAGAGCTCGTGTTGCACATTTTCCCCAACGTCCAAGCATGTTTCCAAGTTGGTCTTGTTATTCTGTAATTTTCCTTTCAAATAATTTTATGAATATTGTCTCTTTCGTCGGTTGAAAATTAATGTCTGAATGTTTGAAGTATTGTGAATGTTAGATTGTTTATAGGAATCATATCCCAGGTTGCTTAACCTTGCAGGCCTATTGTAGACCACAGGAGACATGTCGAAAGGATGAGTGTGTTAACCAATGATTGTGCAACCATTTTTGTCCATACATCCATACCTTGTTCTAAATTTTTCATTTTGACAGAGAGAGGTAGGATGTTGCAATAGGTTTTAAATTTGCTATATACCTACTAGTTTTATTTGTTTGAAAGTTTGGAAATCACTAAATTTCTTTTAGGAATTTTTTCAAACACTTCCCTGCCTTGTCTATGATCCTGACAAATATTATGGAATAACCTTTTCAACAAATCTATTTTGTGCATATCATACAATCATTGTAGTCAAAGATTGATCATCAAAGGCAAGCCCAAAGTTGTATGGAGACAATATGCCTAGGCTCTTTACTTATTGGACAATTGGTGTTCAATGGAAATGCATTATTGTTGTTGTGGAAGCTTTTTACAAGAACATGAAATTGTGTAGTATTGACGAGATTGATAAAATATTGAAATTTAAGAATTTGTAACTAGAGTAAGCTTTATATATATTTTAGACTTCAACTTCTCTTCTCTTACTTTAAGATTTTTTATTTTATTTATTTAATTATGTTTTATTAATTCAAATGTTTAGGAATAAATGGTGCTTAGAAGACCTTCAAGTGAGTTGAAATCCATTGTGATTAGAAACAAAAAAGATGATGATGGAAATTGGATTCCAATGAACTTATCTATCAACTCTATGGTTACAATGAGGCCTTTACATATTGGAAAATATAAGGTTAAAAAAAAGAACTCTTTTGATGTCAAATACCATTGGAAAGGAATGATCAAATAGTTTAAAACAAGTCCAGGTGGTAAAAGGGTATCAAAGGTTAAAATTGCACATGTTTATGACAAGAAAGAGATGTTGAAAGAATCAATTGCAGAAAAAATAGACTTCTTTTGATTTGGATCTAATTGTGAGTAAGAAATATTTTTGTATTGAAGTGAGAATGCTTTATAAATTGTTTATTTTAGTGCAATGTCATTTTTTATAGTAAACAATTTTTTAACTACTAATGAACATTTCATTCTTATAGGCTTGTATATTTTGAATTGGGAGGAGTGGGAACCTATTGAATCAATTACAAGTACCCTCCAAGCTATTCATTTTGAAGTTGGAGAAATTATTTATGCTAGAAAGGACTCCACATGGTTGATCAAACAAGGGATATGGTTTTATAAATATACATATATCCTTCCAAGAGCTGGTGCAACATATGGAAAACTTGAAGAGATTCCATTACCAATGCTTAATTCACTTGGATGGCCAAATATAGATCCTTCAACCATAGCTTCTTATTGCTACAAGAATTTTGAAGAGGTGCAAGCAGGTATGAAGTTAAAAGGAGGAAATCATGTCCACATTAGTGTATTCATGCCAATCAACATTTTCTATCAAATGTTGAAAACTGAATCATCAATTTAGAGAACTAAAAAAACATATATTATTCAATCACCTTCGGATAGATTGCTCAAGTCTTTATTTTGTTTTGAGTGGGACAAAAGAGTACACTATGCAAATGGAGAGGAAATAGAATGTAGATTTGTGTAATGCCCCGCCAAGTAACCTTAAAGGAAGTTGCAATTAACGTCTTAAGCGAACCAATTTTTTTTTTATAAAGTGCATTTAACATATACATTCACTTACTAGTTAACAACAACCTCTAAGGCTACAAGGTTAGGATTACTTAAACCCACACATACATATTACATATAACCATAGCCTTATGAACTTTATGAAATAAACATCATACATCATAAGAATACCACATAACATAATAAGATAATCAACCAAGATACAATCTCATAAACATTATCTTAAACAATAGTTACATCAGTCATTCTCAGAATGAGACACTAGTACAAATGTATTACAATTACATAACTCCACCTCATAATCATAAGAGGGATAAAATATCATATACAAATTAAAATATTACAATGCAAGATAATACAACAAGAACCGCGAGCTGTCCATC
>CM021109.1:484000386-484146503 GCA_007115665.2 Sequoiadendron giganteum
TCTTGAATTAGCTCCATCAAAGAGACATCTTCCAGTCTCCTACTGATAGGCCAATTTCACACCTATGAGATAGCCATTGAGCTATTGAAGAGACATCAACTCTACTCTCATCGATATGGGGTTGTCACACCAATACCATTCACTATTGTAGGCAAGTGTTCCCCATGTCATCATGTCACCACATGCCACTATCTATTATCACTTCCTGCTACATATCATTCTTTCATTCACTTTTTGATTGTACCATCAATGCTTGAAATCCCCATCTTACCAGGTCTCATTACCACGTCCACCTTACTGGGTCCCACAGTTAGCATCCATTCTATCATCACCCTATCGTAGGGACTAGCTCCATAGTCCTAGTGATATCACTTTGTTCGCCTGATGAAGGTTATCATCGCTTCATCAAAGAGACACCCATGAAACTCCCTTCGAAATGACTAAGTCACTTCGATGAAAATAATAGCACCAAATACATCATTCTAATGTGGGGTCCACACACCGTTGTCACATGTTCACATCATCACCATGTCATAGCTCCATAATCCATAACAAGGATGTGGATTACCATTTACTCAATCTCGTCATGCCACATATTTGCATTGTCATCACTATCATCCATGCCATTATGGCTAGGCCCACATGAAGTGCTTCCTTACTCCTTATCGCTTCATCCGCTAAGTCGCTAAAAAATCATACCTCAAAACCACTTGTCAGAGGTTACAAAGTTCTGAAAACCCATGACTCATTGACAACATAGCTATCGAGCTATCAAAGAGACTCCAGGATGAGTCACGTTGATACCATTCACTGTCGCTGATAAATACCTTCTTACACCTTATTGCTCCATTCGTTAAGTCACTAAGTTGGGAGGTTATGAAACTCTAGAACCCTATGACATAAGTTAGAAAAATTTGGAACCTAACGACTTAAGTAACAAACCATTTTTCACCAAATTCTAGTCACCGAAAAAATAGAAACCTGTATGATCATCGTGATTGTAAAAACCATAGGGTTTAACTCATAAACCCTAAAACTCCGGAAGGTGAACATAATTCATTTATGGGTGTATCCTTTACTTTCTGGACCTGTAGAGCACATCATTGGAATGCTCTCAAAAAACCCATATCAAATCTGGTACCAAATTTGTCATCAAATACCTGGAAGCAACTGTTGTAGAGAGATGACAACATTTTTTCAACTATGCAACATATTGAACAACTTGCTCTTCTGTACCAACAACCAATCCACATACTTCTAGAACTAGATTCACTGCAAACCTTATCTCTCCTTGACATCAATGGAAATTTTCATTAATGCCAACATCCTCACTTGCATGAGCAACTCCATTTCATTTTTGATCCTCTTCCATCATGCCAACACTTTACCTTGCAGGATTTCCCCTTTTGACAACAATGAAAACTATATGCTAATAGTCCAAGCAAAGGAACAAGCCCTGTTGGCCAAATATCCACAAATAACCTAGAAAGCCAACCCAAGACACAATGCAACACCAAAGCAACCAATTAAAAGATGACATCACCCAAAATAAAAATAAAATTATTTATTTTATAAAATAAAACTTTCTAAAATCCTATGAATTAACTCATGATGGTTAATTTAACTCTACATATCCTATTCTATCTCATTCATCTTTCTAAATTTAAAATATTCTTTTTGTTTTCTAGATTTATATTCTTAAGTTCTATTATAGAAATTATTATGTTTTTTAAAAGATATTTTCATTCTTAAAACAAAAATATATATAAAAAGCATTTCAAAAATATTTTAACAAAACATTTCTTAAAAATATCTTAAAAATTTGGAATGAAATTAATTTGTAATAAAATTCATCTGTGCTTTTTATTTTATAAAATTATTTTTATGAAACAAATTCAGTCCATTTTTCATTTTTCATTTGTTTTTGCAGGTTCAAGCATCATAAAAATTGGCTTAAAGGGAGCATATCAAAGTGAGGTGATCAGTTCTTTATTTTTCAAGCACAAAAAAAAAAAATTATGTTTGATGCGATTTCATTAAAAAAAATCGAAATATGTTTGCTGCAATTTCATTAAACAAAAAAAACCAAAACCCCATTATTTTCTTTTATAAAATATGCCAAAATCTATTTCAATGCAACATATTTACATTGCTTCTTTCGTTCATTTTTTTTTACACGGTCTTTAGATAAATGGGTTTTTTTCTTTAGAGTGAATGGTTTGAAACCCTAATGAAATATATACTAGACAATTTTTTTTAATTAAGGATCATTGGAAAACAAGACGTCAGATGTTACTCTTGTTTTAGTTTATGATGTTTGATTTAATTAAAGTATTATATTATTAAGTGAATGTTGTTGTTTAATTAATTATTAAATTAATTCGACAACTTATAATGATTCAATAATATATATATTTACTTTTATTAATGAGGACTATTTTAATGAAATATAATGGAATATTATTGTAATTATTAATAATGTTAATTTTAATTTTAATTGTGATGGATAATGTGTTTAAATAAATCATTATATTGGAATATTATATGGAATTTAAGAGATAATGCAAAATTATTAAAAATAAATTTAAATCAAGAAATAATTTGCATGCAAGTGCATGCGTAGTTCCGAACTGAAAATGAGAGTGCAACTTGCCGACTTTTGTGTTTTTAGTGATTTATCTGATTTTTAGTTTTGAAAACTAAAGATAATTTCTTTAATTGAAAATAAAAAAAAAGAAAGTGAATTGCGAGTTATTCAACAAGAAGCTTTCTCTACAAAATATTTTTCTCCCTCAACCATTTAAAAAAAGAAAATACAGATTTTTGAAAATTGGGCTCTTCTGGTTAATGGATTAGAGGACTACGAAAGAGCTCGTGTTGCACATTTTCCCCAACGTCCAAGCATGTTTCCAAGTTGGTCTTGTTATTCTGTAATTTTCCTTTCAAATAATTTTATGAATATTGTCTCTTTCGTCGGTTGAAAATTAATGTCTGAATGTTTGAAGTATTGTGAATGTTAGATTGTTTATAGGAATCATATCCCAGGTTGCTTAACCTTGCAGGCCTATTGTAGACCACAGGAGACATGTCGAAAGGATGAGTGTGTTAACCAATGATTGTGCAACCATTTTTGTCCATACATCCATACCTTGTTCTAAATTTTTCATTTTGACAGAGAGAGGTAGGATGTTGCAATAGGTTTTAAATTTGCTATATACCTACTAGTTTTATTTGTTTGAAAGTTTGGAAATCACTAAATTTCTTTTAGGAATTTTTTCAAACACTTCCCTGCCTTGTCTATGATCCTGACAAATATTATGGAATAACCTTTTCAACAAATCTATTTTGTGCATATCATACAATCATTGTAGTCAAAGATTGATCATCAAAGGCAAGCCCAAAGTTGTATGGAGACAATATGCCTAGGCTCTTTACTTATTGGACAATTGGTGTTCAATGGAAATGCATTATTGTTGTTGTGGAAGCTTTTTACAAGAACATGAAATTGTGTAGTATTGACGAGATTGATAAAATATTGAAATTTAAGAATTTGTAACTAGAGTAAGCTTTATATATATTTTAGACTTCAACTTCTCTTCTCTTACTTTAAGATTTTTTATTTTATTTATTTAATTATGTTTTATTAATTCAAATGTTTAGGAATAAATGGTGCTTAGAAGACCTTCAAGTGAGTTGAAATCCATTGTGATTAGAAACAAAAAAGATGATGATGGAAATTGGATTCCAATGAACTTATCTATCAACTCTATGGTTACAATGAGGCCTTTACATATTGGAAAATATAAGGTTAAAAAAAAGAACTCTTTTGATGTCAAATACCATTGGAAAGGAATGATCAAATAGTTTAAAACAAGTCCAGGTGGTAAAAGGGTATCAAAGGTTAAAATTGCACATGTTTATGACAAGAAAGAGATGTTGAAAGAATCAATTGCAGAAAAAATAGACTTCTTTTGATTTGGATCTAATTGTGAGTAAGAAATATTTTTGTATTGAAGTGAGAATGCTTTATAAATTGTTTATTTTAGTGCAATGTCATTTTTTATAGTAAACAATTTTTTAACTACTAATGAACATTTCATTCTTATAGGCTTGTATATTTTGAATTGGGAGGAGTGGGAACCTATTGAATCAATTACAAGTACCCTCCAAGCTATTCATTTTGAAGTTGGAGAAATTATTTATGCTAGAAAGGACTCCACATGGTTGATCAAACAAGGGATATGGTTTTATAAATATACATATATCCTTCCAAGAGCTGGTGCAACATATGGAAAACTTGAAGAGATTCCATTACCAATGCTTAATTCACTTGGATGGCCAAATATAGATCCTTCAACCATAGCTTCTTATTGCTACAAGAATTTTGAAGAGGTGCAAGCAGGTATGAAGTTAAAAGGAGGAAATCATGTCCACATTAGTGTATTCATGCCAATCAACATTTTCTATCAAATGTTGAAAACTGAATCATCAATTTAGAGAACTAAAAAAACATATATTATTCAATCACCTTCGGATAGATTGCTCAAGTCTTTATTTTGTTTTGAGTGGGACAAAAGAGTACACTATGCAAATGGAGAGGAAATAGAATGTAGATTGTCTCATGACACAATTTCCTTCAGGTAAATTCTTGTGTTTATTTTTTAGTAATTCTATTACTTATGATGTTTTATAGTTTCTGTATAAAAATATTTACATAGTTTAATATATTACTCAGGTATTGGATTTCAAGACAAATTTTATACATGAGATTCCAATTTCAAAGGTGGAGACATGTTCACCAATTGGGACAATGGACATGGATTCCAAATGACCAAGATGAAAATGATGAAACCCATTCTCCAAAAGTAATTTGATATTTTGATGAATAAAATTCCTTTTAGATCTTTATCAATGCAAGAAAATTGGACATTGTTTGAAATAAGAAAACATTTGGAAATTGATGAAGAGCTTAGTGATTTCATATTTTTGCATAATGGAAATAAGGTAGATTGGTTTTTTATCATTATATATTTGGTTTTCTCATTATTTTATGTCTTCATTGTGATGTATATGAATATAAATTTTGTTAAAGTTGAAGCACAAGGAACTAAAATCGTTATTTTCTTCTAAATTTTTAGGTTGGCAAGCATCGAGAAAATATTATTCTTTGCAAGGATTGTCTTCCTCCTGCAACATTAGAAATTTAAAAAAATTAAGAATAATTTCATGAAAGATTCACTATTAGACTTTTTAAATTTCTTTCTAGGATTTGAGTATTTCATAGTTTTAGCCTTATCAAGTCAAAGCATTCACTAATCATCATTCCAATGTAAATGAATTGATCTATACATGCGATGTAAAGCATCCAATATTTATAGAATGCTATGTAATCATACATTTATTTCCTTATAATATAATATCATGGTTTTTATTCATCATTTCTCAATGAGAGAGATTGAATTTTGCTGTCATTATATTTACTATGGTTATATTGAACTTTAAAATCCTTTATGAATTTGGAATTTACAAATTCCTCCTTCTTAAGTACATTTTTCATAGCATCATGCATAAGTTTAAATAGGTATTTTGAGTGGTAATCGTACTAATTAGAATCACCTAAGCATGTGGGAATATCTTTCAAGTAACATGTGTGACTAGGATAGGTGCTTAGATAGGGTTATGAGTTGTTTAAGTGACAAATGTGAAAGGAGGAGGTTCCTAGGTTCAAATGATTGAGTTTTTAGTGATAAAAACAACTGAAATTGGTACTTGACTTGAGTAGAAGTCAACAACAACAAGCAATCTGTGTGCCCAAGACAGATTTTGGCATGTTTCAGCAGCAACATTTCATTTCTGCATAATGACAATATTACAGTCACCTATATCAACAACTTCCCTAGTTAAATGAGGGTAATTTATGCACTTTAGCATGCTCCAGTTTTCAAGTGTAAATTAGTAGTGGTCATAGACTCACAATCAAAACAGTGAGGAACAAAGGATATTTTCAGCACAAATCTCATATTTTTTATGGAGTGTTTCAGCTAGGGTTTGGTTGACACAAAAATCTGTATTTTAAAAACTGATGCAATTGCTTGAGGTTTTGTGTAAGGCATATCCAAGCATTAAATCCCATGATTTCATGCTAGCTACCAATTGTTTGTCAATGTTATGCATGACGGATATTGAGGATAGTTTCCATGGATCAATTGCCAATGTCAAAGAGTTCTTGTGATAGAGTTTGATGATATCTTCATTCAAAGATTCAACCATGGTTTTTTGCCCAACATGCCATTACATTTAGTTTTTAATTTCAAAACTTCACTTTACCATAGACTTCCTATAATTTTTTGATTGACACATTTTGCAAAGAAGACAAACTTAATATTGCTTTCACCATCACTGAAGTTAGAATTTAAATGCTATAATTTACTAAACAAGGCCATGGAATTACATGTAAAAAGGTCCACAAGGATCTACAAAAGAATCCTCAGAAAATAAATTCCTCCTCTTTGGAATGGAATTTCAAAGTAGCCATTGATACTAATTCCCATGTTGCCAAAATCACTGGATCTACAATGACTGGTTCCTAACAAGTGCAACTACATATTCAATAAATGGGTGTGCTTTATATATAATATTAATTAGCCATTATTTCAGTCAAGTCTTGGTTTCTAGCATGTACAACCATAATTTATTTAAATGGTTTTTTAATACATAGATAAATGGCTAGAGTTTTAGTCCCACACCTTGTTCAGTGTGGAAATATGGAAAAATGAATTCATGAAGTAGATTGAAGATATAACTAAATGTCATTGTGATGGAGAAAAAATATATTATTATCAGTATTACCTAGTATATGTGTAGTTTCAATAACAATAAAAAAAACTATTTAATGCATACTCTTTTGATTCTCAAACCATTTTGTGCGTGTTTGGAATTCACTGCACTCCATGAGAGTACATTTCTTTCAGACATTTTATAAAATAGTTCATATGAATTGTCTATGCTTTTACATTCTGGATAGATTATAATAGTAATCCATTAAAGGGTATGGACATCCATTAAAAATTATATTATTATCTTGCTCTTCTCTTTCATCTTGCATTGAATTTTCTTACAACAACATCAATGCTATTCATATTTGTAAGATTTTTCTTTTGGTTAAGTCTATAAAGCATGCGTCTATAGAACCAATGACTCATTTAGATCAATGGGTTAGATGGTATTGATCCTCCACCATGCTGAGTAGACCTATGATAATAATTCCTTACTAGCTTATGAGACTTCTCCATTCCTTGTGTATTCCAAATGCTCAAACTTCCATACTCTTTAGCAAACCAAGGACCATGTGCATAGAGAATGTGCTGAAAAACACCAAGGGAAAAGAAAATAATTAGAACCTAATACAAATTACACTAGATTATTTATATAAAACATATAATAAATTAAAAAATCATATGAATTCTTACCATGTAAGGTGTGATTTCATTTTCTCCCCATGCTAGAAGAAAATCCTTTGTAAACTTTGTTACAGCTTCAATAAATTGTGTATCATCACCTTTAGTGAATCTTTCCTTGCTCATCAAAGGGAACAAAGATGATAATGAACTCCATGCCTTTATTTTCCTCAACTGAGAGGAACCTCTTTTAATTTCTATCATCCTTTGCACTGATCAGATCCTTATATATTTCCCATTGACCCCTTCTACTTCTTTGGTAGTCTAACTTTTAAATAAAATGTCGAGCCTTATCACCTCCCATTGATGGCTTTGATGGAACATTACCATGAGCCCCTAAAAATTTCATATCTTTTTCAATATGAACATTACCTCCATGTAGCCCTGCATCTGACAATACCCTTTCAATTGATTTTATGGATTTTCCTGCCTCCTCTTTTGGTTTTTTATTCCATGCAAATAAAATTGATAAATAAACAAGTTTATCATTTATTCTTACAAAAGAATGAAGAGTGCATATGTGTACTCTTTTGAGTGGAATTTGGAGAATTGGATTTATATTTAGATCAACTTCATCTCTATTAGGATGTAATCCTTGGTCACAACTTAATATACCTTACAAAATCTTCCATTTAATTCTTTTGACTTGTCTCGAGAATGCATACAATAAATGCAACTATGCTTTGCATTTCTCCATGACTGATATTATACATGCATTTCAATGTTTTCAAATCAACAGCCATATGCCATTCAACATTGTATGATCTGTACCCATCAACATAAATTTTCTCCCCCATCATATGAGAGGAAATCATGGATGGTATCTCAATTTGCTCAAAAAACCCATTTTAGATCTTCATAACATTCCTTGTTTACTCTAAACAAGCCAAGCCACCAAATGTGATTGTTTGATTGTACAGGAAAGTATGTTTCATCAGTAACATGAATATTTGGATTTAATGCTCTATTCATTAAGGTAATTGACACTCTTTCATACTTGACACTGTTTATCAATTCCATCTCATCTAATTTTAGGTCGAATACAAGTTTTCCATTTGCCTCCTCCATTGAAATATCATAATACCTTACTATAGCTAGTAAAAAAAATCAGCTTCAAACCAAACATTGTTTGTTGGATTTAAAGTAATTGAGACTTCCCTTCCAATATGTGTTTGTTGTTTCCTTTGATAATTATCCTTTGATGCTTCGATGTGAAACATATTTCCAATAAAATCTTGAACTTATTTCCTGTTAGACTGTTCCACTCTAACATGAGATGGGTGAGGCAAAAAAACCTTAGTGATCCCAACATTTAATATTCCAGTCTGTAATGCCTTAAATTTTTCTTCATATCCCCTCCTACTAATTCGTGCATTGTCACTTGCTCCTTGTACATCATTAGCATTAACTGAACATGATAAATCTTTTATTATCTCATCAACCAAAACTTTTCTTAATGTAGCATATTGAGGTTGATGAAGCATTGCCAATATCTCATCTTTTTTAAATAGACTCTTCATAAGTGAGGCTAAGTTCTAGCTTCTATTATTTAACTTTTTGATCCTCATCCTTCCTCCTAGAGGAGTTTTCTTCATTTTTTTAATAGCTTTATTGAGAGCTTCAACTTTGAACTTCAAATCCTTATTTTCCTCCTTTAATAATGAGATTTCTTGAACCATTGTATTTCAAACTTTCCAATGTTCAATAGACTCATGTTCTAACCTCTTGTTAACTTCAACTAAATTAAAGACTTTATTATCCATTTCAAGCATCTTATTTTCTACATAATTTATTTTTTTGTCAAAATTTTCTATATTTCCTTCAAGCCTCTTGTAGTAACCTAACAATTCACTTTCCCCATTGCATACAAATTTTATAAGCCCAGTAATAGTATAAAACTTAGGATAATCATTATTTTTAGGATCAAGAGGATACAAAATTCCCTTTGCCCATATATCTATATGCTTTCGGTCCAATATTCTCAAATTGTTTTCATCTATATCATAATTTTTCATTGTATTTCATTTTTGATATGGCTGCATTTCTTCATCCAAATCCACACGTAAATTATATGAATTCTTCTTCATTTTTCACTTCTTTAAAATTGAATCTGCCTATTATAAAACAAAAAAATTCAATCATTCTATAAGATATCATATATGATTGAAGATTATTCTAAATAAGTTGTATTGAAATTATTTTTAAAAAGATTGAAGAAGATGTAATGAAATTATTCAAAATACTCTTAAATAATGAAATAATTATTAAAAAGAAAAGAAAAATCTGGGTCACCTTTTTGTCCTCTAATTTTTTTGTCCTTTATCCAATTAATTAGAGCAAGATTGTTTTGAAAGTCTAAATAAATGGATATTTTAAATTCAATCTCATTTTTTTCCTCCACAATTCAACTTCAAAATTTTCCCTCTACAATTTTCCTCAAAATTTCCCTCCATAATTCAACCTCAAATTTTTCCCTCCATAATTTGACATCAAAATTTTCCCTCAATTTTTTCTCTCTACAATTTTTTTAGTAAACTTATTTAAATTTTATATAGTTCAAAAACTTTATCATATATTTGAAATCATAAAACTTGTTATAAACATATTTAACATAATAAATCTAAATCTATAATATGGAACTTGATTTAATATATAAAATTTATATAAAATAAAATATTAAGTATAAAATAAAATATCTAAAGTTACTTTTACTTTTCCACTGTTTATAAAACTTATAAATGTGTTTATTTAAATAAACTACATAACATAATAAATCTAAATCTATAAAATCATAAATTTAAATATATAGAATCATAAATCTATAATATGAAACTTGATTTAATTATGCTGATAAGTGTTATATAGTCACATCGGGGTGGGGATGAGAGCACTCATTTTTTTCTACGTAAATTTACAAGAAAAAAAATTAAAATACCAAAAAGGAAATATAAAATAAAACTTAAGAAATAAAAAATAAAACCAAAAAATAAATTTGAAAAAACAAAAACAAACCAAAAAAAGAAATTAAAATGTTGGAGGGCAAAAGCTAAGAAAATCAATTAGAAAATAAAAAATAAAAACCAAAAGAGTTGGAAAAATTGAAAACAATTGGAAGGAGAAAAAGTTGGAGAAAATCACCAAAAATATCAAACCAAAAAAAATGGAAAAATTAAAAAATAAAAATGATGGAAGAAAAAAAAGATGAGAAAATCAAATAAACTATGGAAAATTGATATCCTTGACTACTTTAGATATATATTTTTAAATATAAATATACTAGTATATAAATTTTATATAAAATAAAATATCTAAAGCTACTTTTACTTTACCCTTTTTTAAATAAAAAATAATAATCAAGAAAAGAAAGTGAACTTGAGTTTTTTAATAAATTATAATAGAAATATATGTTACCACTTTTTAAAAAGTAATAGACTTGATTTTTTTTTTAAGGAATTATAATAGAAACATGTGTCCCCACTTAACTCATGTAGTTAAGTAATTTATATTTTTTATATTTAAATAATTTGTATTATTTGAGATAATTTTTGTTTTTTTAGAGTTTCTTAGGAGGTCCATTTTTTATGTAAATTTCCCCTAATAGTTTCCTTCATATTGTCATGCCACCTACAATCACCACATATCAAATAGGAACAAAAAATTGTATTCCATAAACATAGATTGCTTAATCATGAGATATAGCAATAACATATCAAATTTTAGACCATCTGAGCATACGATATTTGAACTAAGACACTACAAATGTTGAGAGAACATTCACCAAGCTACAGGAGTAGAGACATCAATGCGAAGAATTTCTCAGACCAGTTGAGACAACTAGCCACACTACCAACCTTCTACAATTCATAGAACTCTCCTTAGTAACATAGGTGATTTGAAAAGATAAGACTGCAATATCCAAAGAACATTGACATTGAATACTAAACCGCAAGACCAAAATTGCAACAATGGAGGAACACAGAGAATTCTCCTTGACATAATTAAATGTAGCATTCAAAAATAGAATCACTTAAGAAACTTGTGGATGCTATAACTTCCTTTCAAAAACACATGTACTTTATCAGGAACATCGGGAGAGAGCATAAGACATACTACAGGCCTTCAAAAACATATCTCCATAATTAGTGATCCTTCTAATCCTCATTTTTAATGCTTCTAATACACATATGAATATATCATTATGAAATCAACTTTGCTGACAGTAATAATGCATTATATGAATATCAATAATTCTTCTTTGCTAAGACATGACATCCAACCATGAACTTCATCACTTCTTCTTTGATACGCCATGACATCCAACCATGAACTTTAGCAATTCTTCTCATTACATCCAACCATGAACTTCATCACAAATTTTAGTCCAAATTGAATATAACAATGATAACCAGTGCCAAGGACTAACCACCTTCCATTAAATAATGTTGACACAAATGACAATCGCATATAGAAATATTTCTCATGAGAGACAATCAACAAATACTGTTGATAACAAATATAGCAATTTCCAACAATCTCCTCAGTGTTGACATCAATGACAACAACTACCAACAATATCCCCCTTTGGCATTGATGGAAAAATACATTGCTCACTCTCCCCCTTTGACATCAAGGAAAAACGGCCATATATGTTTGTATAAAGCAACAACACCTATTATGACTTCAAGGACAAGGGGCAAAAATATCTTCTATTGAAGTAGAAACACATGCCCCTCCTTTGACCAGAAACACATCTTCTTAGAGAAGCTATTCATTTAGAACAACTACACAACTTCTTGAAGACTCCCCTTTTTCTACTAGCTCTCCCTAAGAGATATTATTCATCAATCCAGGGAAATAGATATGTCATGAATTTATCCCCCTATACAAATGCACCATTAATGCATCTAGTTAGAACAAGGAGGGGCAATAACCCATAAATTTTGTTGGAGATACTCAAAATTATCCTTTGAAAGTGCCTTAGTGAATTTTTTTGCAATCTGGTCCTTGGTAGGCACATACTCCATTCTTACTTCATGTTTTAAAACCTTCTCCCTTAGAAAGTGATATCGGATTGAAATAATGCATTACCGGATTCTTGGAAATGTTAATGGCACTTGTATTATCACACAATATAGGAATAGGTTCATCATACACCACCTTCACATCCTTCAAAGTTTGCTTCATCTAAAGCACTTGAGTGTAGCAAGATATTTTAGCAATATATTCTACTTTTTCTATGGACAAAGACACTGAATCTTTCTTTTTATTGAACCATGATACCAATCTATCCCCCAAAAAGAATGCACTTCCACTTGTACTCCTCTAATTATCAACACAACCTTCCCAATCAGCATTATTTTAGGCCCTCAAAGAGAAATTTTGATCACTTTTATACCATAGACCATAATCTGGAGTACCCTTCAAATATTTGAAGATTCTTTATGGCTTTCTCATGATATTTCTTAGGATTGGATTGAAATCTGGAAACAACACATACCACATGCTTGATATCCATTCTAGAAGTAGTTAAATACGACAAACCTCCAATCATGGACCTATAAAGAGTCTGATAAACCTCTAGAGACTCATTAGATTTTCTCAAGTGATAGCCTATCACCATAGTAGTACCCATTAGTTTTGAGTCTTCCATTCCAAATTTCTTTTACATCTCCTTAAAATATTTTGCTTGAGAAATGAAGATGCCACCTTCTTGTTGAATAATTTGAAGCCCAACGAAGAAGGACAACTCACCAATCATTGACATATCAAATTCTTCATGCATCTCTTTTGCAAACTTTTTACACATTTCATCATCTCCACCAAAGAAGATGCCATCAACATACACTACTACAATCAACAATTTGTATTCCTAAACCTTGATATATAGATTACTATATGCATTACCTTTCTTGAATCCTTGTTGAAGTAGATACTTGTCCAATCTAGCATACCAAGCTCTGGGAGCTTGCTTGAGACCATATAAAGCTTTCTTGAGTATGCAAACCAAGTCCAAATCCTCTAATAATTGGAAATAATCTGGTTTCTCAATCTACACCTCTTCTACTATATCACCATTAAAGAAAGCTAACTTGACATCCATTTGGTATACTTTGAAGTTCTTGCGAGCAACAAGAGCAAGAAACATCTGTATTGCCTCCAATCTAGGTACCAGAGAAAAGGTATCCTCAAAATCAATACCTTCAACTTGTGAATAGTCCTTGCAAACCAATCTGGCTTTGTTACTTATTACCTTACCATCTTCATTACTTACTCTGAAACACACATTTTATACCTCTCACATTCTTATCATCTGGTCTGGGAACTAATTACCAAGTCTGATTTTTCTCTATCTGATCTAGTTCTTCCTCCATTTCCTTTATCCAGTTATCATGTTTGCTATCATCAACAAAATTATTGGGCTTTACTATTGATAATAAACATAAGTTTCCTCATTTAGTTTCTCTTGCAAACTTTCTTCTTGTTAACCTACCTTCATTTTTGTCTGCAATGATATGATCTAGAGAATGGTTCTTCTACATGTATTTTGGAGTCTTGAGAGTCTTCACTAGTTCCAATTCGTCTTCTTATTTCTCTTCTATTTCTTCAATCTAGGGAAGCATATTAGATCTGAGAACCTTAGGTTCATGTGAGATTTGACACAAGTCTTCATTTACCTTGAAATTTGTACTTTCAACCATCTTTCCCAATATCTTGTTGTAGCATTGTATGCATTGCTCCTAGTTGAGTAACCAAGAAAGATTCCTTCATCACACCTGAATCAAAATTTCCAAGGTCTCCATCTCTTTTGATGTAGCATATGCTCCCATAGATTAAAAAACATCTAATAGTGGGAAGTCTTCCATACCATAGCTCACAAGGGGTCTTATTGTTGTTAACCCTCAATTGCACTATATTAAGCATGTTGAGAAAATGTGTCTCAAATTCCAGCTTGAAGCCCTTTTTTTCATGCCTTGGCAAAAAACTTGTTGCTTATGCAATTTACCGCCATACCGTACTTGGTTTATTCTTGCCTTAACCACTTTATCATGAAGGTTTTCTCCTACCTTGGCGGTACCGCAGTGAAGGCCTTGGTGGTTATCTTGTTACCGCTCGCAATCTCTTCCTTGGCCACGGTGGCCGCGATTGGCATCTTTTAGCCTGTCTTGTTGATCACAGACATACTATGAACAATTATGCAACTGACCGCGGTGGCCACGGTTTGTCTACCAATGGTGGCTCTGGCAGTTATCACAACACCACAAACTGCGAGCTTGCTCACTGCGGTGGTTGTGGTAAGACCGCCAGCGGTCTGGTTGATGGTCATCGCTCTATGCGGGGTGGCTTGTTGGCCCCCGCGGTATTGCAGTTTGACCGTCAACGGTCTCATAGACTGGTCATTGCCTTACCATGGTTAGGCCTTGACCGACCAATGATAGCGTGGTGCAGGCTTGGAGTGACCTTGGGTGGTTATACTACCATACCATGAGGCGGGTCAGACTAGGTTGCAGTAGCACGGGGAGGGAGAGACTGAGCTCGATGGAGTCGACAGAGCTCTGAGCTCACCACATTACCGCGGGTCAACTCAAATGGTGCAGCAGTAGTGCTGGAAACTCAAGGCAGAGCTTGGAGGAGCTCACCACATTAACTCGAATGGGTAGTGTCAGCTCGGCGGTGGAGCGATAGAGTCTTAGAGTCTTAGATTTTTATGAACCATCATGTGCCATCCCAGATCTTTGCCTCGAGTTGTTAAGATTCTACAGAGGAACTTGGCTCTAATACCAATTGTTGAACAATTCTAGAGATTGAGAGGGGGGTGAATTAGTCTACAAGAAAACCTAACCCCTTCTAAAAATTAAAACTTTCAACACAACTCAAACTCCTTTAGCAGATAAAGATAGAACTTCAAGAAGAGAAACAACATAGAAGAATATAACAATTTGAATCTTTAACAACTTTAAAAAAATTACAAATAAAATATATAACAATAATCAAAATTATAGTTAAGGAAAGGAAACTAAGAACACACACATGCACAAGGAGAACACCATATTTGCATAGAAAACCCAATGAGGGAAAAACCATGATGATAATTAACTCACAATATAGGCTCACTACCAAAAAGACTTGTAGGAAGGCTCACTGCATTAAAGAAAGATACAAAGGACTTACTAAATTGAAGACAACATGACTTCAAGAGCAAGATATAGGGACTTGATGAGACTCACTATCTCCAATCAAGATACAATATGATTTAAAGATACTTTGTTGACTAAGGTGTTTACAACACAATTGATCTTTTCCTTTCATAATATTTAGCACTATCGCAGTTGGCCATGGAGGGAATAAAAAATGAATTCAATTGGTCAGCCATAAAAAACATAATGTGGTCCTATCCTAAAGATAGGGAGGACTAAAAAAAATATTAGCACTTCTTCCAATGTGATCCAAAACAATTTACATGAAGACACACATCAACCTAGGTCGATATTAAGGAAACGTGTGGATGAAACATTGAAGCACACAATCAGTCGGCTCAAAGACATATTTCAATTGAATTTACTTGATGCAGTCCCAAACAAGACAAGTTAGGACCCAAATCTATCATAACACATCTTCCATTGCTAGCATATCCCCCCAAGCACACGGTCTAAGCAAAGGAACAAGCCCCGTCAACTAGATATCCACAAATAACCCAAAAAACCAACTCAAGACACAATGCAACACCAAAGTGACCAATTAGAAATGCATGAATCACATGAGTATGTTCCTTGAATGTAATAAAAAACCTTTATAGTTTTCTTTTATATTTTCATGCCACCAATAGCCACTGCAGATCAAATAAGAAGAGAAAACTATATTCCAAAAACACAAAATGCTTAACCATGAGATATAACAATACCATATTAGCTTGTATATTTTTTTAGCACATGAGATTGGAATTGATAAACTATATGAATGTTGAGAGTCCATTCACCAAATTACAAGAGTAGAGACATACACTGCTAACCTTCTGCAATTCACAAAACTCTCCTTGGAAACATAGGTGATTTGAAAAGATAAGAGTGCAAAATCCATAGAACACTAACATTGAATACCAAATTGGAAGACCATAATTGTAATATCGGAGGAAGGCAGAGCATTCTCTTGGACATAATTCAATGCAACATTCAGAAACATAATCACTTAAGCAACTTATAGAGGCTAGAACTTCCTTTCAACAACACATACTTTATCAAGAACATCAAGAGAGAGCATAAGACATTGTATGCCTTCAATAAAATCTCTCCATAATTATTCATGCTTCTAATCCTCCTCTTTAATGGTTCTAATACACATATGAATATATCATTATGAAATCAACTCTGATGATAGTAATAATGCATTATATGAACATCAATAATTCTTCTTTGATAAGATATGATATCCAACCATGAAATCCAACTATGAAATTCATTACTTCTCATGACATCCAACCATGAAATTCATCACTAATGTTGGCCCAAACTGAATATAACAATGACAAACAGTGCTAAGGACTAACCACCTTCCAATAAATAATGTTGACACAAATGACAATCACATATAGCAATCTTTGTCATGAGAGACAATACAAAAATAGTGTTGAAAATATAAATAATAGATGTCAACAATCTCCTTAGTGTTGAAATCAATGACAAAAAGTGCCAATAGAACTAACTTCACATGAAATTGTTCCAACGTCAGGATTATGGTAAATAAAACATCCAATTGTTTAGGTACCATTTTAATTGGGAGAGTTATAGAACCAATTGTAGGGTCAATACAACCATCACGATACTTTAATAAAATTTCCAATTATTTATAATATTTTTTATAAGGTTCACATACATACAAGAATTCTTTAGTGATCATATTCACTACACACACGAGATCAATGAGTATTCCCCTTGTGGGTTTGCCATTAATTCTTCTAGTGATGTAAAGAGGACCATTACGTGTCATTATAGAAGCATCAATATGTGTGAAAGTGATATCAGACAAGATATTGGTTTGAGTCATATGAGGATGACCATTAATCATGTTTACCATTTTTCATATACAATTATCTTATTTATTATTATTTTGTTGAAAAAAAATGTTTGAATGACTTGGTAACAAATTTATAAATATTTTAAAGTTTTGATTAGGTGGTGATATTGATTTATTCCCTTTATCATTTACACTAGCCAATTGGATGATATTAGAATCAATAAGGTCTTACACTTGGTGTTGAATATGTATACATCTTTTTGTATCATTTCCAAGTGTATGATGATATCAAAAAAAGGAGTTTGCATTAACATTTGGTGGTAATGGTTTATTAGATCAATAGGTCTAATTGGAGGAAGTTGAATCATGTTCTTGTTTAGCAAGTACAACATAATAGCATGGATACAATTTGTCAATTGTGAAAATTGTTTATCTCTTGGCCTAAATTAATATGGTGTTGTAGATGCAGTAGAAACTCCTATTTGAATGTTATATGATTGATGAGTGTTTATATTGATGAAGTTTTTTTGTTTCTTAAATGATTGGTAGTTTTTTTGAGGTACAACTTTAGACTGACCATTAGGATCTGATGAAGGTGTACCTTCATATTGGTTGACTGATATTTGATAATCATGAAGATTCATATATAGATGTGTAAGTGAAGGGTATTTAATTAATAATATTTTATCCCAAATGTTAGGATGTAAGTTTCAAATTAAAACTCTTTGTATATCAACATCTGGGAGAGAATATGAGATTTGTGAATAAAGAGCTTGGTATCATCCAATAAAATCAATCACTTTTTCCTTAGGTCCTTTTTTACAATGGACTATATCAGTTAATGTAACTTGAGGTCCAATGTTTTCTTGAAATTTTTGAAAGAATTCATTAACAAGTTGTATAAATGATGTAATTGAATTATTAGAAAATTAACAAAACCAATCTAAGGACATGCCTTTCAATGATAGTGAAAATTTTTTATCTAGGAGAACATATTTAAAAACTAGATCACTACATAGAGTAGTGAAAGTAGATACATGATTATTGGGATATCCTTTGGAAGTATACTTCTCAAAGCGAGGTATCCGAGTGTTTTGTAAAATAAGTGGCTTTATGATAGTGAATGATAATAGACTACATGTGAGGCATGTTGGAGGATTAACATTAGATTGAATTTGGTTCATTTTTGAAATTTTTTGTTGTAATGATGAAATGTTTTGTAAGAGTTGGTTTATCAAAGCATCATTTGGTGACATGTTCTGAGAAATTGTGGAATGTGTAGGACTATTTTTGATCATTGAAGGGTTATTGTTTTGTATGTTTATGAGAGGTGAGGAAAATGGAAGTATTTTAGGTGAAGGGACAAAGCTATAAGGGTTCCCATAAAAAATCCCTAAACTAGAGTTTATACCATTAATATATTACATGGTGGATGCAAAAATTAGTGGGGTAAAACTAGAAGTAGAGGTATGGTCATAAGAGAGGAATTTTTTTTCCTTTTATTTTGAGCATTAGCAAAGGCTTGAGTGTAACTAGCTATTGTAATGTCATGTTTGCATCCAATATATGGGCTAGAATACACAACACTTATATCCATTGCACATTGTTGATTAGCTTCCTAAGGTTATCTACCAACATAACTATTTCTCTAACCAAATATTCGGTATTAAGTATTGTTGAAGTCCTTCTTGATCTTTGTCTAGTTGTTTAAGTTTATCTTCAAGGACATGTGCAATAAAAAATTCAAATTCCACATGAATGTTAGGTGATGAAGAAGACATAGGCAACACAGGATTAGGAAGATTATCAAAGATAGATATTGCAGATGTAACTCCTTTAGTGAAATAATTATAAGACTTAGGCTCAAAATTAGATTTGATTGTAGAACGACAAGCCATAAGTCTATAACTATGTCTCATAGGGGTATTAGTTATGAGACACCTGGTCATGAAGCTCATAAATTTATTACAATATTTAGAATGCTTGAGTGTTCATATAATTCAAAGAGAGTAATAAAAAAAAATTGATAAAAACTACAACAAATTTCACAAACAGAAAACATGTCTACACAAAGATCACAAAGATAGAACTGTGACTAAAATTTTGACATAAATTAGTTAGACAAGGGTGGTAGAACCCTAGACTAGAGGTGTCAAATTTTAACAATTTTAAAATATGGAAACCAACTATAGTGTCTAAGGATTTGGGGTTATATGGGTTCAAGTCTAAAAGCCAATATATTTCTAGAAATACATGAAAGCCTAATTTTTCTATGTGAATATGTAGCATTGTGAATTGTCACTTTTGAAAATTTCACACTACCTTGACACCCTATTTTTCCTACAAATTTAATTATAATAATAATTTATCCATTACATGACTAAATTATAAAATAATATTAAATTCCCTAATTTCCCAAAATTTTGGGGAAAAATCACTTGGTTAGGGGTGTGGGATGCCCTTGACCTTAAAGGGGTCCTAATCCAAATTTGGATTTGGTGCTGGTCTTTGATGGTTTAAAAAGATCCCAAGTCGACCTATATTCAAAAATATCAATTGGAATGTATATATAAACAAGTTTTATTCTCGTTTGAACATTATAAGGTAATTATAAACAAGAAGCTACTATGGTGAAGGTGTATTGAGTTATCCTCTAAATTCTATCTACAACAAGCTAAATTGTGTTTTGGGAACTAACCTTTTACAAGCCTATCAAACAATCAAGGCATCCATCCATCAACATTTGTGACAATTTGTGGTGTGACATCTCTTCATCAAGGATTTCAGATCAAGGTAACATTGTCATTTATCATTTATCATTTCAAAAAATTATTGTTGTTTTGGCCTCGACTTGACCTAAGATATGCCCTGTTGATCATCATCATTTGCTATACGTGGAGGTAGAAATATGAAAATAGGGTTTGAATTAGGAAATCCCCTATACAAAACAACCTTTCCCCCTCTTTTCATGTGTGCGGGTCAGATTCAAAAGTTTCATCAACAAAAAGTTTCAAGAAATACAGAGAAAATTATAACTTACACCTTAGAGTTTTCAAATCTTAAAAAGAACCATCTTGGTCTAGGGAACCTAGCTACTTTGTCCTCCCAATTTAGCTTCAAATTTATAGCATAGGTCCCTCGTTGTCTCTATTTCTCATATCTGAAGCTGTTATGTGGTTTTCTATTTTTGTTAGTGCAATTAATTATAATTTCAGATCTAAGGTTACATGTCAAATAGGCTTATTAAAATACACACAAAATTTATCATCCTCAAAACACAAAAATGGACACAAGACCCTTGGAGATTGGATCTCCATTGTGGAGGCAAGCTAATCATAAAACCCTAGTTGGTATTGTGTCCAAATGCGATGTTAAGTGAAAAGAGGTTAATCTTAGTTGGATCTAGGACCACATTTCCTATATCACATAAAAACACACATACATAAAGTTTATATTTTTAAAGCAATTCAATATGTTCAAATGACTACTTCTAGAATTTAACATGTTGTAGCTAGCTAAATTTATCTTGAAGATGCTATTTTTTTTTATATTTTGACGTGAAAAACAATATTCAAATAATTTTTCAATGCTTTTCACTAAAATGTGCATGCACCTCGATAAATGAAAATAACCAAAGATTGCACTAAGATTTGACAATGAAAAATTATGATTTCAAAATATTTTTTCAAACATAACAATCATCAGTTCACCAAAATATGATGGGGTAAAGAGGGATCTAAGATATATATCACACCTTTCTTGACATTACACTAGACAGAAACCAAAATTTATCACATATGACCATTTGGCTACTACCCTCAATGGAAGAGCCAAAATGGTTGATCAAGGTTTTGGTCCCTTGTGTTTTTGTGTGGGTTGATTTGTTTGATTAGGATTTGAACTGATTTGATCATGTAAATGTAAAACTAGGTTAGTTATTGATCTATAGAAAAATGATGTGATTTTAGGAAAACACATAACTACAATACATAAATTGAAGATAGAAAAACAAAGTGCATGAATAAAGGAACCTGACATGTAAATTGGGGCTAAAATGATGAGAAATAAATAAGTTCTAATACCAATTGTTAGGAAGTTTAATATCTATCCAAATATGACTTCAATGGATGATATCCAAGGCTTGGACTATAGCAACATAAAAATTTGAAACTTATATGCAAATCTGAAAATTAAGTTGCCTTAATATTCAATTACCATGATTAGATTCATCTTCTTTATGATGCCAAAAATAAACCAACATAACATAATTATTAAAACCACATTATGTGAACTTATAAAAATAATATATAAAGAATAACATCACCATAATATAGAATCAATGAGGCAAAAATCAAAAACACAAGATCATCACATAACATGATATTTATGTGGAGAAACCCCTATGAGAAAAAAACTCCACCAAGAAGTGAGGCCAAGTATGCATTATCTTAAAAAAAAAGATTACAATACAAAAAAAATCATTCTCCTCTTTTCCTCGAGTAGAGGAGGGGGACTGAACACTCGGGACCCCAAGTCACAAGAGGGTCTAGAATGATCAACTTCCTTGATCTACCTTAAGCTAGAAAAAAGGTTTAGGGAAATTACAAGGCATTTAAGGTAGAGAAAGAAGAGCACTCTTAGTAGTGTTGTCTTTCTACTAACACAAAATTTTCAAGGGGTTAAGAGAGCAGGTTTTCAGATTTCAGACCATACCTTAGACAACTCTCTGCTAGAGGACAAAAACATGGAACATGGATGAAAGTGTCGACATCTCACAGGTGTGTTGGAGTTCATACAAATACAAAGTTTTATATGCAGTGAAAAACCTTAGGAAACGAGCTAACTAATTAACTAGTATAGTTTAATGCAATAATAGAAGTAGAAAATGACAAAATAATAGAATAAGGAAGGACATGCTTTAAGGTTCTAACTAGAATTTGATAAGAGTGAAAGGTGATGCAAGTACAACTTACAAATGGTCCAACCTTCCGCAAGCTCCACACGAATGCAAAACCTACACACAACAGAACGGGGAAAAATGTTGGGGGTATTTCGAGGCTTGTCATAATCAAAGCCCCTTTTTAGTTTTCTCACCTCCACGAACATCCAAAATAGCCACAAGATAAAAAATACAATAAAGAAAGTAATGGAAGAAATTTCAAGCAATGGAAACAAAACTATGCTACATAAATCAAATAGAAAGGCGCCCTCGAGCATGTGAATGGAGATGCAAGCTTGCAAGCTTGAGGATGAAATCATTACCACAACAACGAGAGTAAAATCCAACAGAGTAATGCTTTAGAAATTCAAAAATGGTGAGAGAAATGGAGTGTGTAGTAGCAAGTAGAGTGTAGAAGATCAAGAAGAGTGTGTAGAGGATTGAATCAATAAAGAATTGAATTGTTTTGAAGCGAATAACAGCCCAAAAGAGACACTCAAGGTCAGTCAAGGGTATAGGGGACTTACTCTTCATCACCAATGGAGGTGTAATGCCTCTACAAATTCTAGAGGTGGGAATCCTATCAGGATGGTAGTGTGTTGTGTAGACGTTTGCATGTCACGCTAGCATTCCCAACAAAAATTCCCCCATTGACACTATAGGCAACTGCCAAGTGGGTGGAGAGCGAGTGGATGAAGTGGAAATGCATAATTGGATTTAATTTTTCTATGGTGAGTGGATGCAGATGGGGAATTTATGAGGGGTGCAAATTCACTCCATTACATTTTCCCCCACTTTAGGAGCATATGCGCTACCAGACGTGAGATAAAGTAGATCAAAGGAGTTTAGAGATGTATACCTAAACTATCGAGGAAGTAGATCATAATTTGACACACCCAAAAGAAAAGGAAGAGAAGCTAGCTCCATGGGTCCTTGGACCCAAGGAGGGTTGAACAAAGATGCATTGCAGATTTGTAGACCTATTGATAGTGAACAAAAGGCTCTGCAGGTCCTTGGAGCTACATAGTTGAACAAAGAGATCCTGCAGGATGTAAACACTTCACAGGTCCCTAGACTTGCAAAGGAGACACCGCCTAGGTGCTCAGTCTTGAAGGAAGCTAGATGTAAGAGGCTCTGCAGAGTTTGATTGAAAAGTAGCTTCACAAGCACACTTGCAAAGAATTTTTTTGATCTGTAAACAAAACATGTTAGATGTCAAAAAGAAGCCACATAGGCAATCAAGCAAATAGTTACATAGAAAGTCAACAATTAAATGAAGATATTTCAAAGGGGTACCTTGGGAATCCTTCAAAAGAAAAGGGGTCCACTCATGGGACACTCTATTTGAGAAGCGAATAACAAATTTTGAAAAGATAATTTTTTCACCAATGATTCTAGCATTGAGGAATTCAAAAGAATGTTCCCTCACAAGGGAAAGCCCAGATTCTATCTTACAAATACTATATGAAATAAGAATTCACCTAGAGATCCATGTTGAATAATGCAATTTTTGAAAAATAGAGATTTAAAAGAGGAGATTCATTGGCCACTGAATGCATCTTTTGAAAATTGAAGTGGTATGATAGCCCCCCCTTAGGATGGTGTGTGTTGAATTCAAAGGCATGTGACATCCTAAGGAGAGAAAAGCAAGAATTTAAGTGATGTTGTGGCCTACGGAACATAACGATATGTAACTGTGGTAATGTTTTCGCACACACGAGGGACAACACATGAGCACCACAACACCAAAAAGAAAGATAAAGAGAAAGATCTAGACAATAACATAATGAATGAGAGATAGGGGGATCTGATATTTTAGGGTCAAAGCTGCTCATAAATATAGATAGATAAGTATAATAATATATAAATGAACAATCATCAACCCCCTACTATATCAGACCATGTGAAGAAAGGAACATGAAAACAAAATGAAAATAAAAAATTGGGTCAACATGGAAGGGAGGCTTAAATTCCCCCAACACTTTGCATTATCCCCAAATGTCAAAAATCAAGGCACAACAAAGAGAAGAATGATGTGAAAAATAGAGAAAGTCTTATGACACAAAAACACTCCTATATCCAAGAACCTATGAGGGTGACAAAGGTCATCTAGGAACATATAAAATAAGCACAGGGGAACACAATACACACACACAATCTAATCTACAAATAAAGAAGAGGTGCCCCCTAGTCCTCATCAACCAAGAGGTCATCATTCTCCCAATCTAGATGACTGTAAGGGGAGGCTAAATGAGCCTGCAAGGGTGGAATATAAAGGGGGGTACCCTCTAACCCTCATACAACAAGAGCCAAGGAAGAAGGCCCATCGAGGTCTTCTCCACTCAGTTCCTATGAGGTGAATGTTAGCGATCTCGTGAAGATCGCTGATAGGGTTAAGACTGTTGGAAGAATGAAGAAGATAGTCTAATTGTGTAGACCTTATGTTTTCATTGATGTCACCATGTTGATTGAATCATCAATTTGATTCAATTCTCTGAACTAGTATGAAGAACAAGTTTACATCCTCCAGTATTTTGGTCTGCAATCGTCCTCTAATGATCATCATTGCTCGCGGTTTTGGGAAATGGTTTATGGATGTTGGAATATTGTAATTCAAAATATTGTGTGCTCATGTGATCATATGGCGATTTGGAATTATTGTATTGATTGCATTTTATTATTAGGTCTATCCCTGGTCGACCTAATGAACAACTGATATTATAATGGATTAATTTGTGTTGCAGATATGTGAGTGGTCTATCTTTGGTCCATGCTAACATATTGTAGCATGTTACACACTTAGATTATTTTTGGAGAAGTTTTGTACTAACTCGGAGCCAACAGTTAGTTTTTTTTGTGAATAAAGATTGCATCTAATTAGATCAACCTAATTGATGCTTGCAGATGTATTAAATATATACTAGATTGTTTTGAGATTGTTGCAGCAAATTGAATGTGAAGAATGGTGTGAATGTGAATTGAAGTGTGTAAAAATGATGTAGTGTGTTAAGTCAGCTTATTGAGCTTCAAAGGAACTGAATCAACACTTGTTGGGTGTACTCTTACCAGTTCATTTCGATTGTGGAGCCACTTTTGTATTGTTATCCTTTTATCAGAAGTGAGCCTCCTTGCTTGGACAATGAGTCCTCTTTGTAAGAAATGAGTCTTTTTGTATCCAATTTTGGAACTATACTATATTGTGAGCTAATCCTCACTGTGGTTTTTCCCATTCTGGATTTTCCACGTAAAAACTCTAGTGTTCATGTGTTGTGCGCTGTTATGTTTTGTTAATAATTTTTCCCATTCTTACTACTATATGCATTGGAGTAACTGGATGGTATTTGTTCAATAATTTTAAGAAGATATTGATTCACCCCCACCTTAGTATCTTGGGCATTCAATAGAGACATCATCTACAGAGTTGAACATGCACTTTACCGGAGTGTCATGTGTCAACTCGACAGGTGATGGAGGCGACACCCGAGATCCACTGCTAGCCTCACTGAATGATTTGGGAGTAGTGACAAAATCCAGGGATGTTGGGGCTTCCTCTATCACTAGGATGGTGCAAGCCAATGTAGAACCACCCTATGAAGAAGGAAAACCCTTCTTCCAACCCCATTGCAAGGAGGGTCATCTTCCATATTTCACTTCATTGGAGGATGTGAGATCCCCATATATGAAGCAGAGGATGAGGAGGAAGAGGAGAAAACTACAATGGACACCACCGAGGTATTCAACATGTCCATAGGTTTTGGAAAGGGTAGGATGTTTGGAAGGTACATCAAAAGGGGAGGCTCAACCAAAGGAGTGATGACTACCTATACCCTCTTTGGGTGAGGATCATTCATGTTGATAGAGGGAGCCGCCAGTAAGAATGATGTAGAGGGAACTGAAGCAAAAAGAGTAGAAGAGGACACAAAAGAAGATGCCAAAGCAAGAGTTGTTGGTTCCCCTTCCTTGCTCTATAAGGCGGCCTGCTCAATGGCCAAAGCCTTCTTTTGATGTTTGCACTCTTGTGCAAGGTGGTTTCTATAGCTTTGGGAGCTACAGGCCACAACCTGAGAAGGGATGAAATACTCTTGTTCAATCATCGAAGTATCCATCATAGTCATTTATGGTAGAGGGAGGGATTCTTGGATAGGAACAAGAGGAAGAGACATAGAAGATGATACACCAATGATGGGAGGAGTAGGCTCGAGTGTCTCGGTGGTGGGCCTCTTCCCATTCACTATCTTAGAGGTAGGAGAAGTTGGAGGCCACAGAGGTCCAAACATAGAAGAAACTCCACGAGGACCCTTCCCCTTACTATACAAAATGGGTTGAGGCATCATGGGTAAGACAACAAGTTAAAATGTTGAAAGCTTGGGCTTTCACCAAGCAGGCACCATTAGACTCCCCAAAAAATGTATAGGAGCATAAGTCAATGATGCCATAGTAGGGTGAGAGGAAGCAACAAGTGGAACAATGAAAAAATAAGAAGACTAGCCCTGGGTGGACTTCTCCTCTTCCCATTTTTGAGCAAAAAAGGTAGCCTCAAGTTCCACCATCATGTAAGCTCTATGCAAAAGGGCATAGGGAGAAGGAGGGTATCTCACCTTTGGTGTTATGCCCCCACTCTTGTACTTCACATAAGTTCAGTACAATAGGTTCATCTTGGGAGGAAGTTGGCCAACATGGGTAGGCTAGAAGTGATCAAGTGAGTAGCCCCCATGTGTAATCATTAGTTTATAATCGATGTCGTGGACTACATACATAAAACACTCATGGGAAAACTTCAAGCACTTATGGATTTTTGAGGGAATTGCATTCATGGAAACCAACCAGGGCATGCCTAGTTTCACTCTCAATAGTTTGGACCCTAGGATGATATCAAAGAGTGCATTCGGAGTCCTAGGCCCATCCAGAACTAACAGGGTGATACAACTGATGGGAGGGACTGAAATCCCATAATGTGTACATATAGTGCTTCTAGACTCATCATATCCATCCTTATGTAAAAATTACATGAACATGATCTCCTCTTTAATGGCATTCACCTGACATGTAGGGTCAACGAGAACACTAGTTATGGTATTCCCATTGATACATGTAGGGATGTACAAAGGTTCTCTATTAGATTTCATTGGAAAATTCTACGAGGTGAATGTTATAATAGGAGATTGGTTTAAAAGTTGTGTAGATGGGATGGGTAGATGTAGGAAGGAATCCATATTTATGTACACTAATCAAAACTTTTGCAAGATCCCCCAAGGGTTTCACAATTAGATGGTGACCCACTCAAGTTTTTATTCATAATGCTTAGGAATCCTCCCAACTACATCACTATGGGTCATAGATTGGGTTGCAAGGCTATATGCCTTGCAAAAATCATACCCACAACACTCCTATAATATGAGGGAAGGGTATTTCAACACTACCAAATAGAACCAAAATAGTTCATGTTGGGTTCACCAAAATGTAGAGGAGGGGACTGAATGCTCAAGACTCTGGGTCATAGGAGGGTCTAGAATGATTAGCTACCCTAATCTAACTCAAGCTAGATGAAAGGTTTAGAAAAATTGTAAGGTGTTTTAAGGTAGAGAAAGAAGAGCACTCTCAGTGCTACTGTCTTTCTAGTAACCCAAAAGTTTTAGGTGGTTAAGAGAGTAAGTTTTTGGATTTCAGACCATACCTTGGACAACTCCCTACTAGAGGACAATAGTGCAGAACAAGGATGGTAGTGCGGTGTGATGGCATCTCATAGGTGTGCTAGAGTTTGTACGGACAAAAAGTGTGAAATTTAGAGAAAAAGCTCAGGAAACGAGCTAACTACTTAACTAGTACTATTTAATATAATAACAAAAGTAGAAAATAATAGAGCAATAAAATAATGAAATATATGCTTTAAGGTTCTGAGTAGAATTTGATAAGAGTGAAAGGTGATAGAAGTACAACTTACGAATGGTTCAGCCTCCCACAAGCTCCACATGAACAAAAAACCTACACACAACAAAATGAGGGAAAATTTTGGGGCTATTTGTGGGCTTGTCACAGTCAAACCCCTACTTCGGTGTTCCCACCTCCACAGACAACCAGGATAGCCACGAGATAGAAAATACGATAAAGAAAGCAATGCAATAAATTACAAGCAATTGTAACAACACTATGCTATGTAAATCAAATAACAATGCTAAAATGAATCAATATCACCTCCCAAGAAAGGTACCCTCGAGCACGTGAAGGGTGATGCGAGCTCACAAGCTTGAGGATGCAATTGTCACCACAACAATGCGATTAAAATATAGAAAAGTAACACTTTAGAAATTAAATAATGGTGAGAGAAATGGAGTGTGTAGCAACAAGTAGAGTGTAGAAGGTCAATAAGAGTGTGTAGAGGATTGAATCAATCAAGAACTGATTTTTTTGAAGTGAATAGCAGCCCAAAAGAGCCATTCAAGGTCGGTCAAGGGTGCAGGGGTGTTACTCTTTGTTTCCAATGGACAAGTGTAATGCCTCTGCAAATTCTAGAGGTGGGAATCTTGTTAGGATGGTAGTCTACCACATAGAAATCCACATGACGCACTAGAATCTCTGACAAAAAATCCCCTACCAACACTACAAACAATCGCCAAGTGGGTGGAGAGTGAGTGGATGAAGTGGAAATGCATTGTCAGATTTAATTTTTCTAAGGTGATGGGATGCAAACAAGGAATTTGTGAGGGCTAAAATATCACTCCATTACACCTCCAAAATGGTAGCACCTATGCACCTGTGAACAACCTCATTATGCCTAAAATTTTCCTTTTTCCTACAAAAAAACCTACATTCAAATGTTGCTCATACTTTCTACATCTAAGAGGCTGAATTTATAGACTTTTGAAGACATCTTAAGCCCCAAACAAGGCTCCCAAATATGACCCTTCATTCCAAACATCCCCATTCCTTGAAATACCTCCTCAGAATGTGAAAATATATTGGTTTTGGCTCCAATAATTTCCCTCCAGCTTGGGTGCCCAAACATGGAAGATAAACATTACATTAAATGTAATAAATGATGGAATACCAAGAGATGTCTTTTTCCTCTTTCCAAGCTCCCACTTGGAGAATCCCAACAGTCACTTATTTATCATTTCATTATCTTTTAATATCCCATTCTTGGCATCCACATGCAGGGAAAACAATATTAAATATTTATGTCCATAACTCATGTTTACCCTTGCTAGTGGAACCATCACCCCTTATGAATATATTACAAATAATGGTGAGAATTAATATTAAAAAATAGTTTCCCAATACACTCTAAGTGTCTAGAGACACTTTCCAATGATTTGGAGCCATGAGATATGATTTACAAAGTGGATGGAACCTTAATCCTAAAATTCTCCCACTTGACATCATCATTGTAAGTACCTCCATAGGAATCACAAACAAGGAAAAAACACCTCTTAACCAATCATGTACCCCATGCTCTTATGATTCAACAAGATACCAACAAAATCAACCATGATAACCACCATCAAGAAAAAATAATTCCTTTACATCCTCTAGCAAGCCACCTATGGTAGAAAAAGGAACATGCCAAGGTAAAACATATTAGTTGTAACTAAAAACTACACCAATATTTACATGAACACAAGCATCAAATTCAAATGATAAAAAAGGATTTGAGTAACTTCCTTACTCATACCACCTGGATAGCAACCAAAAAAAATTGCAACTCATCTAAGCTAACCATGCCTCAAACCAAGGTATACACAACATAAATATAACTCCATGTCATTAGCATACCAACCCAAAATATGCAATCAAGTCTCTTTATATCCATCCTCCTATCTCAGTACAATATCTAATGCACAAATAACCATATACACGGCCAAATAACATAGTCTGCATAGACACTAAAATAATCGTGTTGATATAGACAGTTCACATTGGAGTCATCCCATTGCAACCAATAGGTTGTACACATCTAAAAATTACATAATTCATAGATCCTAGTCCAATGAAGCATGCAAAATCATTATCACATCAGTAATCAACAAACCAAGATATCAAAGAGGATAACAAAAACAGATATCCAAAAACTCCCACCACAAGAGTAATGTCAAATACAAAAAATAGATCAAAGCATACCAAGTCTACCTATAGTACTTCACATAGAGGATGTGGCTAATTCCTCTATTACATAGTGTCAATGAAATATAAATGATATACAAATATTGTAAATAAATATGTTGCAATACCTCTCTCACCACTAGTCTCCATAGTTCTCCCAAGTTCTTCACACTCAAACATGTGAAACCAAACATCTAGGAAGAATACCATGACCAAAGAGAGAATGTGAAAATTAAACCTTATCCTTGTTACACACTTACATGTACCAAGCTATGTAAAATAAGATCTCCTTCACCATTCCCATACTAAAAGGATATCAACATCTAACATACAAATTAAATGAAAGGATAGCAACAATAGATGTAAATACCAAAGGTAGATCAAACCAACCAATCATTCCCACAACAAAGGGAATATGCCTAAAGCTACAAAACATTTCTTGTACCTCTCCAAATAAGTCCTCAAAACTAGAACCATATCTCAAAACCAAAACAAGGAGAACAAAAGAAATCCATAAACCATGTATCTTCTTCTTAAATAGTCTTTATAATGTTTATATTGAAGACAAAATTATATGAGAAGACAAGATACAAAATAAATAATACATTTGATATTCGAGTGGGAAATATCTCTCAGATAATTCACCTACAGATTAGACCAAGAGTGGGATACAAGATTGTCCTATACACACAACACCAATAAATGTCTATCTTCTCTTCAAATCCATAATGTATTTACATCCATAACCATGTGTAGTCTCATTGATATTTCTACTGAAACCATCATCAAAGAATAACCATATCAACATATGATCCCATAAATAAGAGATATCTTAGCCTCACCTAATTATCTCTAGTGTCCATGAGCATCCAGTAATCAATCCATTCCAAATTCAAATGCAACCATGGAAAATCATGAAGCTCCAAGAAAATGATTAATACTCAAAACCAAAGAAAAAAGTAAGACAATTGCCAAAATTCCAACTATAAAATCAAGAACATATCATGACATTATGATCTAACATCCCCTATTAGGAGATCATATGAAAATAACCATCCATCATCAAATGATGAATCAACATCAATGCTTGAGCTCCCACTTAACTATGTAACCAATCTCTTTAGGTATCGCGACAACCATCTCCTAATTAAAGATCATGCATTGCCCTAACACAATCAAAGAACTCAACACCATGGGCTCCTAAAAGTTAAAGTACAACCACAATCTCCAAACCAAAAAGATATATCCTTTGTTGATAGAACCAAATATTTAATTAAACTCTTACTACTATCTAAAGTAAGAATCCAAGAAATCCTTATGACACCAAAAACTTGTAAAATACCATCCATCTTCTAATCAAATACTATCCATGGCTTACTATGCACTGTAACAACTTAGAACCACAATCTTGAAACAAAGAAGATTGAACATATTATGTAATAGCATAAATCTCCTATTGAAATTAATACCAAGTTATACACAAAATCATGACCAATATCATGGCCAAAACTCTACTTAAAAGTGAACAAAGCTTCTCATACACTATAAACAACTACTTATATTCAAATGAACAACTATACAAGGTACTCACAATAACCATCTCTCTTTGCAATAAGCATACCAATGTAATAATTGTAACCAAGATTATGGCCTACCAAATAGAATCCACATGAGACAATTTTACAAGATCTACACATATGCAACATCTCAAAGGAGAAATACATAATCAATGCTCCAACCTCAAATAACTGAAAATATAGATTCAACCCCACATTAGTATTATGCAAAACAAAGATATTCAAATATAACATGTGGATTTACAATACACAAACACTAGAAACAATGCTATATCTTATTTAACAAATAAACCCACATAAGAGTAACCATAAATCAATAAGAATCCTCTAAGAAACCATGCAAACCTATAACTATATTCATCTATAACACCTTGAATATATTCTCATCACAAGTTTACATACCACATATTTTAGATAACATGTAAAACATGAAAAACCATCTTAATAAATCTAAAATCAATTTAAACATCTAGGCATTCACATCAAACATGTCATTTAAATAATGGAATGAGCATAGATATACAAACCTAGAGCTGAAAACAAGAGTAAACTACAACCTAATAGGAAAAACCAATCTATCTAGGAGCTCATAACATATGAAACATATCAGATCCACAACTCACAAAGAGTTTAGTGGATTATATTTCAATTCTTTCATGTAGCCAAGGACTAAAACCATGAAGTCAACATAAGAACTCCATTATGTAGTCCAAATTGAGGGTGTTGCTCTATGTGACTAGGATGTTTCTACCCATCGAACATGAGCACGTTCTCACTGCACATGACCATAAGCTAAATAAAAAAAAACCAACAAAGAAGAGGATATACACATATTATCAAACAAGAGCTCCAAGTTACCATAACATAACCAGCTCCATAAAGATTCATAATCATGAGCTTTCATGCCCAACATAGATCACATTGACAATATCCATGGCTTCCAATCTCATAAATCTGAAAAACAAATTTAACTCAAGAAAATTTATTGCAGCCCCATAAGCATTCCAACAACCTTCAATTGCTTCTAAAAAATTCCCAAAAGCTTGCCAAGCTAAAAAATCAAAAGGAAGGAATACTAATAACCTAGTTCACCTTAAGCTCTGATACCAAATGATGAGAAATAAACAAGTTCTAATACCAATTGTTAGAAAATTCAATATCCATACAAATATGACTTTAATGGATGAGATAAAAGGATTGGACTATGGAAACATGAAAATATGAAACTCATATACAAATCTGGAAATTAAGTTTCCTTAATATGGAATTACCATGATTAGATCCATCTTCTTTATGATGCCAAAAATCATCCAACATAACATGCTTATTAACACCATCTTATGTGAACTTATAAAAACCATATGTAAAGAATAACATCACCATAATATAGAATCAATGAGCAACAAATAAAAAACCAAAAGATCATTACATAACACAAGATTTACATGGAGAAACTCTTGTGGGAAAAAACTTCAGCGAGAAGAGAGGTCAAGTATGCATTATCTTTAAATAAATGATACTAAAATGCAACCAATTCCATTCTCCTCTTTGCCTCCACCATGATAGAATATGTGTACCTGTGAACAACCTCCTTATGTTTCAGCCTATCCTTTTTCCTACACAACTGTTGCTCATACTTTCTACATCCAAGAGGTTAAATTTATATACTTTTCAAGACATCTTAAGCCCCAAACAAGGTTCCCAAATATTAACCTTCATTCCAAATGTATCTAACCTTTGGAATACCTCCTCAGAATGTGAAAAGACATTGTTTTTGGCTCTACTTTCCCTCCAACTTGGGCACCCAAATATGGAAGATAAAACATTACATTAAATGCAATAAATGATGGAATACCAAGAGACAACTATTGCCTTTTTCCAAGCTCCCACTTGAAGAATCCCAATAGTCACTCATTTATACCTTCCTTATCTTTTTTTATTCCATTCTAGGCATCAACATGTGGGGAAAATAATATTAAATATTTATATCTATAACTCACCTTTACTGCTCCTAGTGGACCCATCACCCCATATGAATATATTGCAAATAATGGTGAGAATTAATATTACAAAATATTTTCCCAATACACCCTAATTGTTTAGAGACACTTTCCAAGAATGTTGGAATCATGTAATAGGATTTACAAGGTGGATGACACCTTAATCCTAATATTAAATTTCATACCTAGGGGTAGTGGTGCCCTAGAATGGAGAATGTTATTTTTTGGTATATGTTAATAGGTCTCATGAGTTTCAATATTGTAGGTTCTTTCCTCTTGGACTCAATTTCAAAACTTTTTTTGTTGATGGATATTTATTCTTGCCCTAATTTGTTGAAATAGGAGGCTTGAATTTTTTTATCTTATAATTAGTTCTTTAATCCTCTCCCAAATCCACATCAGATATTCCATTTGCAAATAAGAGAGGGGAGAAAAGGTTGTGTCATACTTGATAGGGGATCGCCTAATTCAAATATTATTTTTGTATTTCCACCTCCACATTTGCTATGATGATGTAAAGAGTGCTCGCCATTGGTTAGATAGAGAAAATGGATAAATACAAGTGATAAGTTGACAAGTGTTGCAACTTACAACTCAAATCTTCTTTCCTTGGTGTATTGAAGGCATGGTACTAATATTATGCAAGGAAAATTGGTTGCTTTATTGAAGGTCTTTCTATTATTAGTACTCACAAAACAAATGAAAATAAAACATAAACAATGTTACTTATGATCTTGATACATTGCTAACATGAGTCTTGAATGATGAATATTGTAAAATAATACTTATTCTATCATGAACGCTCTTGATTTCCTTTTAGGATGGCCAATTGGAATTCATTTTTTTCCTAGGTGTTTAAATGGTGGAAAAGACTTGTAATTATATCCATTTATTTATTTTCCTAAAAAATTAATTACTAAAATTTGACAAATGAATTTGAATTTCTAAATGTAAAAATTCCAACACTAACATATCCAAAATTAGGCCAAAGTAAGTTGGTCAAGGGTGGTGGCACCCTAGACCAGACCTATTTTGGGGCTTTGTCAGTATTAAATAAATAATTAATATTAATTTCCAAATTTATTCTGTTTTTCTTAAAACGATAATTAAATGGGAAAATTATAAGCATAATTAGGTCCAAACACATAATGAGGAGATAAACCTAGTGGTAAATGTCAAAGGTGACAATTTACGATGCTACTTAACCATGCTCACAATGAATGGATTCTTGTAAAATACCTCATTTGAGAGCAATGTAAAGTTTCTAATAGCCATATACTTTATTAGACACCTTGTGGGACCAAACCAATAGTGCCAACATGTTAGGGTGTGTTGGTGAATGCTAGTGGAGGCTTCATTTTATCCCATGTTATCTTGATCCTTATATGCTACATTAGACTGAGAGAGTCTCTTAAGAGACCTAAGAGCAACAAGTTATCAAACTTTGAGACAAAAGTTCTCAAGATTTGTGACACCTAAGATTGTCTCATTTGAACCTACAAGTTTATGTAGGGTCCATCCATAAAACTTTACCTCAATTTCTATCAAATCTTGACCATTTGACCATTTTCACAATGAATGCATTCTTGCAAATTAACTTAGTGGCATTTAGTGTAATGGTGTAAATAGTCATTTTCTCTTTTGCACTTTGTGGCACCAAAAAATAGTGCTAAAATATTAGGGTGGGGCATGTGCACCAAGATGGGGGACCAAAAAGTGGTCACCCAACATTTTGGTCCCATAAAAGAGAAAACGCAAACACGTTATAATGAAACACACTCACAATATGGGTTGTTAATGACCAAGCCTAGGCTTGATCATTACCAATCCATAAAGCAAGAAAATTATAAAAAACTCACATTATGGGATTGCATTTACATAATGTGAGTGCATTGTAATGCTCTCACATTATGTGATTGCATTCACATAATGCAAGCATGTTATAAAAAACTTGATGGGTCCAATTAATGGCTAGTTTTCTTTACTATTTTATGCTTCTATACTTTCATTTTCTAAGTTCCACCAAAATTATCAAGACTTTATACATCTTTTATATGCCTTTCATACACTTTAAAGAAGACTTTAGTATGTGGAAATATAAATGAGTTATGTTGATATATGCTTGCATTGATGCATGAATGTCTATGGTATTTGTTAGAAACCAAGATCAAACATGCAAACCTAAACACCTCCCACAAAAGAGAAAAACAATGAAAAAGAAGAGCTTTGCATGAAATGTGCAAGTTGATAATATTTAGAATTAAGAAATTACAAGAAGAGAATTTCTTTATAAAAGCAATGTATGCAACCCTAATGTTGACCTAAAAATAGCTCAACTAAATAAAGCTTACTTATTAATTAAGTAAACTAATTATTACCTAAGCAAAACCTAAGTAAAGTTATGCAAGTGCAATTAAATATTAATTACAATAACACCCCGCCATAACTGTAACTTAGGGAGACTAAATAAGCATGCACCTAAAACTAAGATGAATGCAAGAAAGAAAGAATGGGTCCCGACAACAAGGCCTGATCAGGTACCCATGTACAAATGCAATAATGAGAAAGAGAAGGAAAACCCAGTGGGACAACCCCCCCTACAATGTGATGACTGCTGCAAAGAAGCATTGGAAGAAACATTGGAACTGCAATCCGGAAAGAAAGGAAAGATACTTCTGTCTACAAGAAACCATATCAGAATCATAATAATGCAACAACAGACCTGATGCCATGGAACACTCGAAAACACCAAACTGGAACAACCTTGGAATCCATAAAGCAACAGTAGATGATATGATGAAAAAATTTGGAAGCCGTGAATCTCGATGCCAATGCCAAACTGAGACTAAAACTTTTCCATGGGAACAAGTACCATAAAGACTCAGGAACATTAACCACAAATTTAGTGGCCCTCAAACTGAGATGGATCTGAAATGAATCTAATATGTGTCAAGCTAAGACAAAATATCGCCAAAAGAAACTAAGAAACTAGATTACAACCCATGTTAGTTGTCATCAAAACAAGATGAAGATCAAAGTGCGTGCACACTCTAATCAGATTATTATGCAAGAACCCCCCCATGGAACTTTATATCAGTTGATTTATTACAATACCCAATGATTGCAAAAGGAGAGCCTAAACATGCATAAACAAAAAATAAAAATAGACCTTAGATTTGCGTAGAGGATTGAACCAACTTTCCAATGCTACAAGAATGGCGGAAAAAGGATCACTAAGTCAAAAGATATGCCCTCCGGAGTGAAAAACACAAGTTCTGAGTTCAAGGACCTACAAAATAAAATTGGAGCAAAATTAGAGAAAACTACCTTCACCACTGGATCGGCGTTGGAATCAGCTTTCCAATGGTATCTTGTTTGCGAAGAAAGGACACTGTATGCAAAAGTTAATTACACTAACAGTATTTACTATGTTTATATGTTTAGTAATGATTTTTAATGATGTGGATGCCTTAGGAATGAAACTAAAATCTTGTAGCAAGAAAGATTTTTAACCCACAATAAAAGTTTTTTTAGCCCACAACATAAGAATTGTGGATGGTTGCAAGGGAGAGGTTAAAACAACAAACACATGAAACCTCCAAAAAATAACAAAGGTGATCATTCAATGATCAAACCTTGAGTTACCATATTATAATTTTGCTCACTAAAATAGAATACCAAGAGGAGAAGAAATATATTTTGAATGAGACTAATTCATGACATGACTATCCTTAGTAACGCATATCTGTCATGGTAGTTAATCGTTAGGCATAGAGTTCTAAATTAGTTTTTCCACTCCTTCATAGTTTTTTTTTGTTATTAGACTAAGTCCTCTTCATATCTTTGAGGAAGAGTGGATAACTACTTTATGAATCTATTTTCAGTCCCAGAGGAATAAGACTCTTCATAGACCTATATAGTGGGATCTTTTGTTGAGGAGTAAATCTAGTTGCTAGTTGTTGATCATGTTTTTTTAGTTGTTAATTGTTAGCTAGTTTTTAGTTACCAATTACAACAATAGATATGTGTGGTTAAATAAGAAATCTCTAGTAGATTCTTATCAGATTGTATGTAAGAGTTTATATTTTTTATGCAAAAAAAGAGAATTAGCTAATATCATGAATTGTTGAGTCAAGTAAGTAGGTTTCAACAACCTCTTTGGAAGAAACAACTCAAGTAAGGGCCACTTGAGGTACAACTACTCCACTTCATTTATTGTTTTTAGATTAAATGAGGCATTATTGAAATTAGTTAAGTAGTTTCCAAGATAGATGCAAGTGTAATTCATGAATGCCATTCTATAATTTTGAATTGAATTCAGTAGCTTCATGTTGGTTTCATACTCCAGAGGAATTAGTTATATTTCTTAGTAGTTGAGAGTTATAGTCTTGGGTGTTAGGTACATGTAGCATAAGGTAGCAATTTATATTTATTTCCCATATTTTGTGAATTAACATTTCATTTCATTTTATATCTTTAGCAATCTTTTCAACATTTTTAATTTCCTATACTCCATTGATATAGGACATGTATAAGATCATCCATGAATTCATATATTATGCCAACACTGTCTAAAGTTTATGACTCACTAGTTGATAATTAAATGCAACCTCTTGTGAAAGATGAACTGTTTAGTTAGGAACTCATCCTATGAACTATGTTTATACCTAGTAGCACCAAGTTGATTAGACATTAGAGAGGCCATATATTTTTGGAACTGTTGTTGGGGATGGTGCTAAGTTCAATATTCTCCTATGTATTTTCAATTCCTTTAATGCTTTCATAGTTTAGAATTTTTTTTTTTAGAATTAGGGTAATTAGGTTTTAACCATCAACAACAACATGAGTTACTAATAATGTGTAGGAACCACTGATCTAAAGAGTCACAACCATTGCATGTGGAGGTAGTGAGATGGTCTAGGAATATTTCTCCTCTTAGTACATGAAGCATTAGAAGATACTAGTGAACAAAGTGAGAAGAACGAGGGAAACCCTGAAGAAGAATCATCCCTTACACCATTACCTACACCAAACAGAAAGGAGACTTCCTACATACATATCAACATCATGAGTGATGTAATAGTAGAAGATCCACCAAAGCATGTAACATTTGAATTCCCTATATCCAACCAAGAAAGGTTTGCTACTTTGAAGAACATACCTCCTTCAACACTACCTATTTTCTATGGGCTGGTTGCAAAAGATCCAAACACCTTTCTTTTTTAGTTTGGTGTGATATTCCAGATTTATGACTACACTACGAATGCTCAAAAACTCAAATTATTTCTAGCTACACTGAAAGATGCTGCTTTGAGATGGTTCATGGGGTTGGGAAGAGATGTTCCCAATTTGAATACAATGAAAATAAAATTATTGGAGAAATACTATGATTACTATAGAGGCATAGATAGAAAGAGGGATAAAATATTCAAGATGTCATCGAAAGAAGATGAATCATTGGAACATTATGTTGAGAGCTTTCAATTCTTCCTCAAGAAATCTTGTCAAAACAAAATAATTGATAAATCCATAAAACTAGTGTTCTTAAGAGGATTTTGTGAGGATTGTATAGATGTTATCAACCTCATTAGGGCAAGGAATATCTCATAATTACCCTTTGAAGAGATTTGTACAATGTGTAAAAACTATTCTAGGTATTTAATCAAGAAGACAAGGGGAGAAAATACCTCTTCTATCAACAAATCATCCAATGGAGTCTCAAGCGTAGAGCTAAACAATATTATATCAAACATGAAGGAGGATATCATTATCCACTTGGCTACACAACTAGATACCCTCCATATCAAGAAAAAAGTAAGAAGTAGAGGTAGCCCTCACAAAATACTATTCACACTATTGCCAGAAGAAGATTAATTGTAAATGCAAGAAGCTAACCAACATTTTCGAGGACAAGCAAGGGAATCCAAAAATTCATGCTCTAGAAGATGAGGAAGGTCAAGTGTTCTACATAGCTCAATTCAAACCATGGTAGCCAAGACAATGTATGCCCCAAGATCCCTTGACCTATAACATGTCATTTCCAAATAATAATGCAAGATTCCCAAATTGGAACCCTCAATCTTGGACCAATGTGCAAAACTCACAATGGCCATCCCAACCAAACTAATGGGCACCATAGTATAAAATAGTCCATCAGTGGAAAAATCGAAATCTCAATTATCAACAACCACAACAACAAGCAATAATTCCAAACCCAAAAAATAGTTGTGCCATCACCACCAAGAGCACCTCAATTGCCGACATAGCCTACAACTAACCCAAATAATAAGTTTGTCCAACAGGCTTATGCTAATGACACCAAATAATACCCCACTTATGTGGTTGAGGTGAGTGATGTACAAATCAGATCAGGGAAAATGCTAGTTGGGCCTTCATCTCCTCACATCATAGAGTTGATTGATGAGGAACTCCTAGTAGAACCCATGGACAAACAACCCAGGGAACTTGAGTCAAACTAGGTCAACCCAGCTAACATAAGTCTAGAACCCCCATTCCTTGAGAGATTAACAATCCAAAAACATCATTCACAAGCTAAAACTGATCTATTAGGATAGCTCAAAGATGTTTACATTAAGATACCTCCTATTCAGGCAATCAAGGAGGTACAAATCTACACAAAAATAGTGAGAGAGTTATGCCTCAAAAAGCTAGGAAAGAAACACAAGGAGCCCCAGACTAAGCATGTCCTATGACAACATGTAGATATTATGTTGGGAAACATAATTGTCCCCAAGTATGTAAATCATGGGAGCCCTATAGTGGATGTCAAATCAATAGAACTCTCATTAAAAATACCTTAATTGACCTTGGGGTAGTTATTAAAGTAATGAACAAGGAAACCATAAAGTTATTACAACTAATGGAGCTAAGACCTACACCTACTATGTTATAGTTAGCAGATAGGTCTATAAAAAAAATTGAGGGAATCATGGAAGACTTGGTAATAATATTAGATTCATGAGAGTGCCTTGCAAAATTTATGGTGTTATAGCCTAAAGATAATCTTGTAGGATATCCCTTCATCTTAGGGATACCCTGGTTGGCTACAATAGATGCTTTCATAGGTTGCAAGTCTAGTAAAATGATCATTTCCAATATAAATGTAACCAAGAAGCTAGTCCTCTATCCACCTGTCCAGCCACATGCAAATTTAGAGAAAACCATATGGTTTGACCTAGATGAGGAAGATCAATACTCATTACAAACTTTAATGAATATTGAACGCAATCCCATGTTAGAAATCAAGGATGAAGATGAAATAATTACAAATATCATGAAAAAAAACTATGGTAGGGACTCGTAACATAGCATCTATTAAAACATCATCCTTGACTTTGGAGATTACATAGAGGAAGACATTAAATGTAAAGAGTCAACTGAATACTGCACAACAATCCTCACTATTGAATGTGCTACAAGAACACGTAGTTGCATTTGCATGAGATTACCATGATATGAATTTTGCAAGAATGAAAAGACTAAAGGTGATGAGGAAATTTTGTAGGTGTTGTCATTGATGTAAATCGGTTAACTGGTTATCTACTAGTTTTTGTTGGCTATATATGTTGACGATATTGAGAAAATTGTCATAAAGATATGTTGCATGTGATCAGTGGTTGCTTCAGTTTTTGGTCTAGGTTTTCTCTCATGGTTGTGCAGTTCATATATGATGTTCATGGTTGTTAAAAAATGTTATATCCAAATTTTTGGTTGCTAATTCATTGTACAGTGCAAGTTGTGTTCACCAATTGTGAACTATGGTTTTTGTGTGTTTTTGGTTGAGGTCTGTGAGAAATGTTGGTGGTTCGGATTTCTCTTTGATGAATTCTTATGAATTGTGGTTCTAGAGTTGTGTTTCCCTAGTCCTATTGAAGATAGTTTCATAATTTTGAAGATTCATGCTTAATGGTTCTATGTGTTTTACAATAGTTTGGACAACCTTGTGTGAAATACTATTTTCGAGGATGATGAATCGTGTTGGTCCCTTGAAGCATGTGTTTGGGTCACCCTCATTCTAATTCCACCCTAGGATATTTTGGCACTGACATAATTTGAATTCGAATTTGGATGGCTGACTTTGGATATGTTTGAAAGTTGAAGATGGTATAAATACAAGATGAGTTGATGGTGAAGAGCAGGTGATGCAAGATAAAATAAGTAATATTATAAGAGAAAGTAAATTTTTTTGCGACATTGATTCTATGTAGTAAGAGTGTGTATTGAGAGTTTTTTATAATCAATGTGAAGGTTAATGCTGAGTTTTTGGATGCAATGAGAAAAAGGAAAACTCTACCATTCATGCATGTGTGGAGTAATTGTGGTGGAATCATTTTTGCATTGGGATTAGAGTCTCTCTATAACATCTCTTATTTGTATTCTTTTTATCTCTATGGCAGTGAGCCCTCTAGGTTGTAGCCTTGTTGGACAGTGAGTCATTGTTCCGAATAGTGAGTCCTTATTTTAGGCAGTGAGCCTTTTTGTAATTGGTTTTGATATTCTTTATAGTGTGAGTTAATCCTCACCATGGTTTTTCCCGTATTGGGTTTTCCATGTAAATATGGTGTTATTGTGTTTATGTGATGGACTTAAGTTTTTGCATTGACATTTTATGATTAATCATTTAAGCAGTATTACAAATTAGTTCTGGCGATTGAATTAAAGGCCTAATTATTTGACAACTGATTCAACCCCCTCTCAATTGTCCTATTCAAAAATGAAAGGAATAAACCCAAACTTATGAATGCACCAAATTTATATCGATGATGGCTATAAACTGGTTAGGCAACCTCAGAGGAGAATGAATCCAACAGTCTATGACATAGTCAAGGAAGAATTATAAAAGTTTATGGATGTAGGATTCATCTATCCAATCTTTGACATTTAGTTGGTGTATCCACTAGTAATTTTACCTAAGAAGGGAGGCAAATGGAGAGTGTATGTAGATTACCATGAGTTGAAATGCAAAAAATAGAAAAGACCACTTTCCTTTTTCATTAATTGACCAAGTACTAGATTCATTAGCAGGGAAGCAATACTTTACCTTTCTGGATGGGTTATGTGCGTATAACCAAATTAAGATAGCCCCAAAATACCAAGACAAGATAACCTTTACATTCCCTTTGGGTACATATTCTTACTCTATTTTTCCATTTCGGCTATGCAATGCACTTGCCACCTTCCAGAGAGTAGTATCGAGCATATTCTCAAATTTTGCTCATGATTCCATGGAGGTTTACATGGATGACTTCACAACATATGGGAATACATATGAAGAAGAACTTGCTAACTTGGAGAAGGTACTACAAAGATGTCAAGATCACCACTTGTCCCTAAGTTATGAGAAATGATTCATGGTGATGACTAAGGGAGTAGTCTTGGGACACTTTGTGTCCAATAAGGGAATCCAAGTAGACCCAAATAAAAAAGAGATAATATCAACATTGCCTATACCTCAGAAATAGAAAGTTGTTAGAAGTTTCCTTGGCCATGATAGATATTATAGAAGATTTATACAATATTTCAATAATATTGCAACACCTCTATTTATTCTCCTGTCTAAAGATATAGAGTTTGATTGGATACCTGCTTGTCAACATGCCTTTGAAGATCTTAAGGTAGCACTTACAAAGACCCTAGTATTAAGAGGGCCAAATTGGGAAATTCATTTTCGCATTCATACTGATACTTTTGATTTTGAAATCGGAGCTATGTTAGGATAGAAGGATGGGAATCTAGAGTATGCTATATACTATATCAGAAAGAACCTTCAAGGGGAAGATCTCAACTACACAATGACTGAAAATGAGATGTTATTAGTAGTCAATGCAATCAAAAAATTCAAACACATCATAGGGTATTTTTTATTCATCCGTACAAAACCATACAACAATCAGGTAATTGATGAAAAAGCTAGTAGTTAGGGGTAGACTTGTGAGATGGTTGTTGCTACTTTAGGATTTTGATATTACCTTAGTAGACAAACTAGGAAAAGAAAATGTGGTAGAAGACTTTCTCTCTAGATTGCCAAAAAAATCAAAAGAGGATATTGTAGATGATTCATTCCCATATGAGCACTTATTTTCCCTATCCATGTATGCACCTCAGTATTCAGATATAGCCAATTACCTAGTTGCAAGGAAAACATTATATCTCTCACCAAGGGATAAAAGGAATTTAATCCAAAAAAAATCCTTACACTTGGGTAGCTAGATATTTGTTTTACAAAGGGCCTGAAAAAATAATGAGAAGGTGCATCAGAGAATATGAGGTCCATGATATTCTTAAAGCATGTCATGATGAACCCTATGGGGGACATTTTGTATCAAAGATGACAAATCTTAAGATTTTCACTACTGGTTATTATTGGCCAATACTTCATAAAGATGTAGTAAAATATACAAGGAGCTATGATAGATGTCGGAGAATGGGCTGACCTAAAAAAAAAATGAAATTACATTACAACCATAAATAGTTGTAGTACCATTTAATAAATGGGGGCTAGATTTTATTGGTCATATATCTCCAACATCCAAAAAAAGGAGTATATACTAGCTTGTAATGATTATCTTACAAAATGGGTGGAGGTCAAAGCCTTGTTATTTGAAAGAGATAGAAATGTTGTAAAATTTCTCTATGAAGATATCTTTAGAAGATATGGTGTTCCTAGAGAAATAGTGACAGACTGTTGTCATTTCATGCCACCCTTAGATGACCCATCATTGATAACTGATTTAAGAGATCCTACATGGGCCATCTTGCATGAATTCTCCATGAAGGTTCCTAAAATTGGTTGTCTTGAATATTTGGGCTTTTGGACTTTCTCTTACCTACTTACTTGCATTCCTTCTTCATCGCTCCCGCTCCTTCTTCTCTTCCTTTATTTTTCCTCTAAGTGTTTTGGGTTCTAGCCTTAGACCTTACCCTTTACCCCCTACTAATCTCTCATGGTAATCCTCAAGCCTTACCCCTGATCACCGAAGCTCGATTAAAGTTTTCAAGATTTGTTTATCTTGGTTTATCAGTATTTGGGGGTCGATCTTCCCTCTCTCCTCTTACATTTTTTCACCTTTCTTCTATTGATCTTCGAGTGTAATCCTTCAGCCTTACCTCTTCCCTCTTATCATTTTTCACTTCACAAGGCGTAAGCCTTCCTCTTGACCTTCAATCTTTGAGATATCACCTCTTTCTTTTGAACTTCAAACTTTTTTCTTTCTTCCTTCTTCCTTCTCACTTTCACTCCTTTCTTTGAAAATTTGACTAAGTTTTGAGTTTTCAGATGTTGAGCTTCAACCTTCTCCTTTACCTCTTATCTTTCTTCTATAAGAGGTAACCCTTCTCTCTGACCCCAATGGTTCCTTCCTTCTCTCTTGTTTCCTTTGGTATGCGGTAATCGGTATGCTTGTAGCCCGATCTACGATGGTCTAATGTTGATGCAAACAGGTTTTTTTGTGGCTCCAAACCATTTAATGTTTGTAAATATTTTAATTCACACCTAATGCCCCGACCTTTTGAAAAAATTTGGTGTGTATTTCTAGGCAGTTCCATTAATGCGCAAGCCACCCCCAACCATCAGATTTGATTTTTAGGGATTCAAGGACAACATTAAATGCATTCTCTGACTCTTACAAGTGGATTTGTGGTGGCCATGCTCATTCATTACTTTTTATTTATTCCTTTGTATGAGACTTATACCTATATCCCTGATTTTGTGGGGAATTTTGAGAAATATCAAGTAAATATTTATGGAAGGGTGGATGGGGTGCAAGATTTGTTCTCTCCAAGCTCTTCTTGGCATAGATTTCATCGCAGATATTTCCTTGATCAGATCTCTTCAACTGCTAACCCTAGTTGGGTTAGGGTTTGAGTTGTATTCATCTGAGTTATGCTTGATCTATAAAATTAAGACTTGTATATTTTCTAAGGGTTCTTCCTCTAGCTCCTCTAGGATTTTTCTATTGTAGAAACTGCATTCTTTGCATTCTACCATTATAAAGATTGATTCTAAGCTTTATGTTACTAAAATCCAACTATTATCATGATTATCCCTTGCATTTTTTAGTATGTGTTTTAGTTGTTTCATTTATGTATTCTATTGTTATGAAATAGGAAGAAACAAATTTCTATCTTGGTGTATCACCTCTATTTCTATTTTATGTTATCTTTCTATCGCTTTTCCTTGTGAGCTATTAGAGTGAAGTAGTGATAGGGTTTTCATCTGTTGGGTTAGAATAATGCATTTGCACTTAGTTTAGAAGAGGAAGACAACCTTCTCCAAAGACTCAAACTCATTCATGTAAAGGTCCCACACCTAGAGGTTGTTTCCATTGTTTCATTGGAATGCTAAACTTCTTGTTCAATAGGGGGCAATTTTATGTGACAACACAGACCAAGGGCCACAATTTACCTTAGATATGATTACCAAGTTAGTGCAAGAATATAAAATCAGGCATAGGAAGTCTACACCTTATCACCCTCAGTAAAATGGCCAAGTGGAAGTGACTAATAGGGAAATAGAAAAAAATTGACAAAAAATAATGTAGTTACATAGGAAGAATTGGACAACCAAGTTACCTAAAGTAGTTTGGGCTTACAAGACAACCTAGAAGACAACATATTTTACACCATATGAATTGGTGTATGGTAAAATGGTGGTACTTCCAATAGAATTTGAACACAAAACTTTAAGGACAACATTGAAATTGGGCATAGATTTATCAACAAAAAAAAGGAGATATTGTGTAACCTCAATGCCTTGGATAAAATTAGTTAGAAAGAATAACACGATACAAAGATCATCCAGAAGGAGAGGATACATTGGCATGACCAGTTTATTAAGATAAAATATTTTAATATAGGTGACTAGGCACTACTTTATGACTTAAGGTTCAAGGATTACAAACACAAACTATAGACCAAATGGCTTGGGCTATATGAAATAAAAATAGTTTTTCCAAATGAAGCAGTTCAGTTATAGAGTAATGATGATGTCTAGTTTTCATTGTCGGTAAATTTTCATTGATTGAAACTCTATAAAAGGCCAATCTAGAAATATGGTCTCTTATTGTCCTTACAAAAACAATTTGAAATAGACATGCAAACTTCATCACTAGAAATAAGCACTTCATCAAAATTTTCATCAGATGAGTTAAACAACTCACCTCATGCTATTTCACAAGTATGATCTAAAAAAGAAAAAATCACATACACACACTACATAGGAGACAACTAGAAGTCTTCACTTTCCAACACACACCAGTGCTTAAGGGACCTGCAACAACATTCCCTAAGGAATACTATTCAAAAGGAACTTGTTTCATTTATCCACCTATAGCACTTGCATATCCATGCTTTCAACTATGCCCGCAACATCCATCATTCACTTTCATTGCATGTCAATTCACTTTTCCATCACATGTAGTAATCAAATCACCTTTTTTGAATACTTTAGACACTAAAAAATGTCCTAATTGATATCATACATTTAAGTCAGATTTAATAACATCATTTTCTATAAAATTCATCATCTTTTCTATTAATTAATTTAATTAGCCTAGCTAATTAATTAATTGCATCATTTTCATCGATTGGCTTAATTAAATTTAATCAAGTTAATTCACCCCCTTTCATGCTAACATTTCATCTATTTAAATTAAATAAATCAACATATTTAATTTAATTCCCCAAGTCTACTAATTTAATTAAATAACTCCAAGTTATTTAATTAAATGTCATCTCACCCTTTCCCCATTCATTAAATCATTTAATTTAATGAAAATCACTCTATTCCTCCAAAATCCCTTAATTATGTGATTAAATCTTGTTTAATTAACAAATAATCTAACTTTCCTCTAATCAAAGGGAATATTCTCATGGAATATTCCTTATCCCCTTTTTGCACAAATAAAAATTTGTTTTAATTTGCAAAATTCCTTTTCCCTCACCCATAAGAATATTCCAAAAGAATATTTTTATTCCTTCATCATTTGAAAAGGGGATATTTAGTTGGCTTTAAATGCAAGTTACCCTGTAACTTGAATTACAAGTTATATTTTAACCTTTTGAACAAGTTACCTTTGACCTATGTGTGCAAGTCAAAAGTTTATTTGTTTGAGGAAAATGTGAACCCTTTATCCTTTCCTTGTTCCATGTGATCTTGCATTGTCATCTGTTGATGAGAATCATTGATCCATGTCTCCTCTTTTCCTCCATCCTAAACCGTTGATTAAGCTTTTTCATCTCAACCCTCCATTTCTTATTTTTCTCCTATATAGGTCACTATTTGGAGAAAAAGGAATCCATCTTTCAATTGCACACTTATGTTGTTGAATTAACTTGCATCCACACTTATATTTTTCTCACTTTTAGCTTATTTTAGTTCATTTTAATTGCATAATAATTTAGAACATCCATTAATGGCTTCCATGCATCCATTTCAGTTTATATATGAATTAGGGTTTTCATCTTTTAGCACAATCTTAGCTTAGATTAGTTTAGCAATAGCATAATTAGATCATTTGGAGCATAAAATCATGGTAAATTAGATTGCATCATGTTCATTTTTGCATAAAATAGGTTTTCATACATCAATCACAATGGTTTCATCAATTCTCTTCCATAGAATTGATTGAAACAGGCTCACTAATCACGGGATTGGGAAAGGGTCATCGTTTCACATCAACATGACACCAATTCCAAAACAGGATAAGTTTCAGATGGGCTAGATTAGGAATTTAACTATTTTTTTGTAGTTTGTAGCTTTCATTTTCAATTAAATGCTTAACTTAGATTTCCATTTTGAATGATATTGTTTGTAGATGTAGGTATGTTTTGCGAAGTTATGCTTCGATTCACCATGAGTCAAGTGTAATTGATCCACCCTGACAATCCTCGTCTCACATTCTAGCGCTGGGAGGGAAAACCATTAATAATTTTCTAGCTTAAATTTTGTTTATTTTATGTTTTGCATGTTGTAGTGATGTCTAGACTACAAACAATGACACCCTCTGTAGAGTGTCGCCATATAGCGATGCCCACTAGATTTGAAACAACGATGCCCATTCAATGCACTAACATCAATTTAATTTTGGCGACACTGAATTAATCTAGAGGTATCAAAAAGTTTAAACGGTGACACCCGATCTCACTAGAGTGATGCTTTCAAATTAAAAATTGCGACGCTATCTTTATCAACGAGATCGGGCCAAATAGCGATGCTATTGTGCTCACTATTTTTTTATAGAGTGATGCTCATTTTCACCAGAGCAATGCCCAAACTTCAAATCGTGACACTATCATGTTCAATGAAGCCCAACTCTCGTAAGAAATTTTTTAACTATTTTTCAAACATGTGCCTTAATTTACAGGATTTATCTGATTACTAATGTGTGTCTGACTATGTTTTGGTTGTTAGACTAACAGGATTTTGCATGTTGAAATACATGGAGCTGAAATGAAGAAAGCCTCTTCTATCTTAAAATTCTATAATTGTAAAGAGCGTTTAAATGCTTTGGGGCAATTATAACCCAATTTTTGTGCTTTCTACTTTATGTTTTAGGACCTCACTAGATTTCAATTTGGTCTTAAAATGAACACTCAAATGGAACTAAAATTGAACCTTCATATTATCATCTTACTTTGGGCTTAAAACTGAACAAGAAAATTCACACTTGGTTTTGGTGCTATAAAAAGAACTCATCATTACTTTGAGGATTAAAATAAACGTGTGTTTGATTTTTCTTGCAAACTTCTTTGCAACTTGTGTCATTTGAATGCATATGCACTTCTCTTGCACTTCACAATGATCTTGAGAATCAAAAGCATTTTTGGTGATATTGGTTGTCTAGAAGGTTACATACACATTTCGATTTGGAGCTAAAATTGAACAATCATGTGAGTGTGAAGGAAAGGCATTGTGTGTGCTCCCCAATAATTTCTTTATGCAACCTAGGTGATCGAACTACAAATTTACTTCTTCGCTATTGTTTATCTTTAGAGGGCTTACCTTGGTGGGAAAAAGTACTCACCCCAAGGGAACGACCCAAGCGGTAATGAGCTAAAGCCAAGATATTCCAAACCGTGATATAAATTTGTGGTTACAATAAAAATTATGATCAATGAGAAGTGGTACATGATAGCTCTCCCCCAACATCTTGATGATGCATAAATACCTTGTTCTAAGGGTTGGGAGACCTCTCACAAGGAGTTTATCATTACACGGCCTAAACTAGAAGCCCTTATTATGAACCTTTGTTTAAAAATCCAAAAATTCCTTAATACTTGTTGGTGCAATAATGGTCATTTTGGAGCCGTCCCACATACTTACTATTCAATTGTAGAAACAAGAAATTCCTTTTGATCTTTGGATTTTAAGGATTTTGAGATTTGGTGGTCTCGAGAAGTGAGTGCCAAGAAAGGGGGAGCCAGTGTCGCCGAATCTCTAATTGTTCGCATTGTTTAGTGTTTGGAGAAATCCAAGCGGGAACTCAACAAAGTATAGCCATTTCAAACCTAGGATTGTATATGATTGTGGGTCAGTTTGATACATTGCTTGATTCCAAAACGTTCCAAAAAATCAAACATTCACTATCTTCAAAAATTTCAAACGCTTTGGTAAATATGGGTGCTTCTTGATTTAGCTTTGATATTATTGCTTGTCCTAAGGGTTTCTATTCTTAGCGACTTCTAAATATCTTGAATCAATCATAATCCATATTTTATGAAGACAACATAGGCAATTGTGGCTCTAATCTCATGATTTTCATGAAATAGGAATTGTGAAAGTTATGATGTTTTTGACATTAACATTTAGTTTGGAAACTTAATCAAGAAGATTGTTTGTAAAATTAATTCACTTAAGAAAGATAAATTGGACACAAATTGAACCCCACATGACCATTTTGAGATCAGACGCTCTTGTTTTACATCCTAACCTTCCAGGTGCTATCGCTCAACCAAACTTTGAATACATTGAGGGAGAACAAACGTATATTATCAACAATTTGAGAACCTTCACTTTTGAAACTAAAGAAACATCCAATCGGTGGATGATTGCTGCAACTATCTTGGATAAAGAAGAATGAAGAGTAGATTATTTTTGCTAGAAGGCCCATATTACCACCTCCCACATGGAAATAAGTATCTTCTTCTTCTTTAATGATTTCACATAAGATTAAGATCCCTAAAACAAGATCTACAGGTCATCATTCTAAGTTCAGACATCTTAAACAAAAATATTTCAAGAAATACCTTTTAGTAATTCACAAGAATAGAAACAAGTTGGTAGAAATTTTTTATATAAATGCTTCAAGGTATTGTCTTGAATTATATGCTTTCTTTTGGAGTTAAAACCCTAGTATTTTTCACAATATTGAGCTTCTCTCATACAATCCAGGTTCGTGAGGTAAGACCTGCATCCTGTCATTTCAGACATAGATATCATAACTCAAAGTGTGGTAGGAAGTGGGTTGTGATTCTTTACCGCAATCATTTTCATTTGTTAAGAAACTACTATGCTCAAGGTAGGAGAAGGATAACTAGTTTAAACATCCCCATTTATCCTCTCATCTAAAGTCAACATTGGGTCTTTAGTATTTGAGCATTCTAGAGGTCTAGCATCATTCTCACTATCAAGATCTTTGAAAACATAGGTTCATAATAAGTCAAATATTCGGTCAAAATTTTCGTCCACCCCTTCATTAAAATTACATGCTTCACCTCGCCTATCTTGGAAAAACTTCCAAACACACCAACATATTTTGGCTTAAGAATTCAAATAAAACCAACCCATACCTTTGTGAAGTTGTATGTGAAATATATCCTTTTCCATGCATCTAGTTAAGTTAGTTATCATCCTTGAACTAGTTTATCTTGAAGGTCATGAATCTACCTAAAAGATTCTCAAGTTCATCAACATTGTACCATCAAAAAACCAAAGTCAAATTCAAAAGTGTTGTCCCAAAATGATTGCAAATATTACTTTCCATATCACCCATATTTTCATTCCCCATTATCATCATTTCTCCAAAAAGACTTAGAGCATCCCTTTTACCTAGATTTGAGTCAACTAGAGAGTTCAAACATTATAAATCTCAACACAACTATCCTATCAATGACTCACAATTTATGGTAAAAATGAGATCACAATACAAGAGAATCATGGAGAAAACCAAAGTCACATTTACGTCAATTAATCCAAATCCTTTATAATTTGACCCAAGAAGCTAAGTCACGCCATCACAACAACCATCATCTCCGATGGGACCATATGAAATTGAAGACATAACAAAAAATCCCTTTGATCTTACTAAGGAGGAAATCATGGAGCATCAAGCCTTTGAAAACATAGCTCCTATTTATCCATCATTTATGGCACAAAATTTAGCACAAGGCTTCACCACTCCACCATCAGGGATAAATCAAACACCTACTCCTAGTCTTGTGGGGAGCCTTGCTAAGGACTTTGGTCTAACTCTTCCCTTTAATAGAAGTACACTTATGGGTACTCTTGATACCAATCCTCCACCTCCAACAACCACTTGGACGCCTACCTTCAGTGCTCATCCCATCCCTAAAAATTTGAAACAACTACATAAACCTCTTGACCTTCATTATTCCACCACAACCTTCACCTATCAGGGACATCCCTCTTCATCTATGCCCATGAGTACCACAAGTATGCCCACCATCACACAAAGCAGTATAGACCAAGTATCTCAAGGTATCACGCAAGGGCATACTATATCGTAGAGTCAACCTTCAATGCAAATAGGGATATATTTACCCAATCTTTCCATGAGATCATCTATGCCATTGTCATTGTAGGACACATCCCAATCATCTATCATCATTCCAGACCAAACCAATGCCTTGGGTATGAACCCTATCAATCAAGGAAGTACCTTGATCACATATCAAGCATAAGGAAATCTCATAAACACGGGTCAAGGGAATCTTTTCAATCAATGGACTTAAGGTCCTAGTGTGTCGGAACCATTGCAAAATCTAACGACAACACCCACATCCTTCCCACGGTCCCCCTCACCATGAAAAATAAAATGGGATCTCAAATATACATTCCTCCATCTCAATCCACCATTTTACAAGGAATGTTGAACCAAGGAAACTACCAACCTCTCATCACCCACTCACAACCCATCCAAAACATGAACACCCACAATCTATCATAGATATATGAACAATCAACTGGTCTTATATTGCAAAATCATACCTCAATTTTACAACAAGTACAAAAAGATTATGAACAAGCCATCCAACAACAACAATAGTAAGAAGGCTTAGCCACACAACAAAAACAACAACAACAACAACAACAATAACAACAACAACAACAATAACAACAAAACAAAAAAAACAACAACAAGCCTATCAAGAATCCAGAGTAGCCCAACAACAACATCAGGCCCAATGGTAAGCCATCACGACACAACAACAACATTAGGCCCAACATCAAGCCATCAAAGAACAACAAAAACATCAAGCCCAATATCAAGGCATCACAGCACAACAACAACAACAACAAGCAGCCCAAAAAAGAGCTCTTGTGGCACAACAACAACAACAAGCCTTACTAGATCAACAGTATGCCCAATATCAACAACAACAACAAAAAAATTCCTACTATAACCCCCAATAGAATATCGTTAATTCAAACATGCTAGGAACATAAACATCCACACCTCAATCACCTTCACCCAATCTCACCCCACCATACACCCCATACAATACACCATCATATCAAAATCTCATAAGCAACTAATCCTTCATCCCATCATATGTTCCTACACCAGATCTGCAAATTGGTCTAGCTTTGCAACTTAAGGCGCTATCCCAAGAAATGCGAGACCTTCAGATGGGCAAGAAAAAGAATCCCCATACACAATCCCCAATCTTGTAGACCATGTCAAAGAATTCAACATCATGTGTATAGAGATAGCTTATAATGTTTCATATCTAATGTGCCTCTTGTTTGCAACACAAGGGTAGACAACTGAGAGGGGGGGGGAGGGGGGGGGTGTGAATCAGTTGTCCCAAAATTTTGATATTATTAATCTTATTAACCTTAATTCATAAATCTGATTATTAATAGTGAAAGAATTAATCAACAACACATCAACAACACACACAAAACCAAGATTTTTTGTGTGGAAACCCTCTTCGGGGAAAAACCATGTTGGAGGTTAATCCACAAGTTATACCTTGTTAAAATTATAATAATAATATAAGAGGAATGCACATGCATTTAGGCGCACTACCTAGAGCTCACTACTCAAAGGAGGATTCACTGTCTTATAGAAAATATTCAGATAAAACCATCTGAAGAAATTGAACTAAGAGAGTAGTATTTGCAAATGCCCGAGTACAGTTCCGATTAAGCACATGAACACTTCTTCACTATCTTTCACTCTTCTTCACACTCTGTTCTAACTCTAAATGATTTGAACCTTATTCACACATAGTGTTCACATACTTTTCATTTCACATACATAAAATGAGATAAACAATTGCTTATATATATATGCAACAAGAAATTACATTGCTTTATGTCAGCTTCAACAAAATAATAGAAAGAATACAAACTGTGAGCCCAAAACAATAAAAATTATCAATGCACATCAACCAAATTCAGCCACAACATAGTAGGGACCTAAAACATTATCCTCAAACATAAAACACCTTCAAAGATTCTTCCTCGAAGATCGACAACATGCTTCAACCACCTTGTCGGCCATGAACATGAAAAATATAAACATGCATGAGAAAATCTTGGATCGTGAACTCAATGATCAATGCGGGTGTGCAACATACATAGAACATGATCTAGAAACATCCACAATCATCACAAGAACATACGCAACAACTAAGATTACCAAAATCACATTGTCTTATTTCATGAACACCATTTTTAGTAACATAATATTTGTTAGAACACAAACAAGTATAATTTCCTCAGATCTTCATGCACACCTCTAAAACTTATGGAGTAGAAACTAGATAGACTTGAAAAAAACCCTTTAATCTACAACATCTAGTATACAACATACTAAATTTTCCTCCATATTGATCTTCACTGCTTCACAGAAAACCTATAACATATTTATTTCAATTTTCTCAATATCCTCGACATATACAACCTTAAAGACTTTCTACTACTAGTGTTGACATCAATGAAAACCACATTATCAGAAACACAACCACAACATCCAATAATCTCCCCCTTTGGAATTGATGGCAACACATGATGTAAAAAAAAATAAACCATCAATGCAACTAACTCTTCTTCCAACAATCTCCCCTTTACACATTTCTCATCTCATATTGTTCTTCCCCCCCTTACTTTTATCTCTTCCATAGTTTTTCACATTACTCTTCTCCCCCTTTGACATCAATGGAAAAGGTACACAAGATCTAAACCACATATCTAAATCATCTGACTACTCCCCGTGAGTAGCAACCACCACAACATCAATCTGGATCAAGATGTGACTATGAATGCACAAACTAATGCAAAGGCTATGCATCTTAGTTCTAATTAGGAGGGGTAATCACCCCTAACTTCTCTCTGAGATACTCAAAAGCATCTTTAGGAAAAGTCTTAGTAAATATGTCTACAATCTATTCCTTAGTAGGCACATACTCTAGTTTGACTTCCTTATCACTCACTTTATCTCTCAAAAAGTGGTACTTGATAGATATATGCTTTGTCTTTGAATGCAACACCGGATTATTAGAAATGTTTATAGCACTTGAGTTATCACAAAATATGGCAGTAGGTTCATCATACACAACTCTGATATCTTTCAGCATTTGCTTCATCCACAATACTTGAGTACAATTTTTAGCAACAACAATATATTTTGCCTTTGGTAGTAGACAAGGAAATGACATTATGCTTTTTTCTTAACCATGAAATGAATTTATTTCCCAAGAAAAATGTGCCACCACTAGTACTTTCCCTATCATTCACATCTCCTACCCAATCAACATTAGTAAAGGCACATACATTAATATCATCATCTTTAGGATACCATAGGCCAAAATCAATTGTTCCCTTCAAGTATCTAAAAGTTATCTTCAGAATAGTCATATGAGATTCCTTAGAATCGGCTTGAAATCTAGCAACAATGCACACAGCATTCATGATATCGGGTCTTGTTTGAGTCAAATACAACAATCCACCAATGATTAACTTGTATCTAGTCTGGTTTTCTTCCAGAGAATCATCATTTTGTGTCAACTTGCATCTGGTCACCATGGGTGTACTGATTGGTTTTAAATTTTCCATACCAAACTTCTTTAGTAGTTCTCTCACATATTTGGATTGAGATATAAAGATCCCTTTATCTACCTGAGTAATTTCCAATCCCAAAAATAATTTTAACTCTCCAATCATTGACATCTCAAACTCATTATGCATCTCATTAGAAAACTTCATGCACAAACCATCATCTATTCCAAAAATGATATCATCAACAAGGACTTCCACAAACAAATATTTATCATCATCAATCTTGAAATACAAATTACTATCAGCAATACCTTTGTTAAATCCAAGCTTCATAAAGTACTTATATAATCTAGCATACCAAGCTCTAGGGTCTTGTTTGAGTCAATACAATGCTTTCTTCAACTGAAAAACCATATCTCCTTGATCAGTCAATTGAAATCCATCAGGTTGCTCAATATACACCTCTTCCTCTAATTTACCATTTAGAAATGTTGGCTTGACATCCATCTGATAAACTTTGTAGTTTTTATAAGCAACATAAGCAAGAAACAATCTCATAGCTTAAATTCTAGCAACAAGAGCAAAGTTTTCTTCAAAGTCAATGCCTTCCATATGAGAGTATCCTTTACATACTAGTGTTGATTTGTTTCTAGGAAAAAGAATCCATGTCATATTCTTCTGAATCTTTTGTAGTTCTTCTTTCATAGATTCAATCCAATGTTCATCTTTGCATGCTTCATTGACATTACTTGGCTTAGCTTTTTAAATTAAACACTATTCTTTTGCAATTCCTCTCCTAGTTTGAAAACATTTGTTCTTATCTCCTATAATCTAATTTTCTAAGTGATTCAATCTCACATACCTTGGAGTCTTAGAGTGTTCTTGAAATTTAGGCTCTTGAGGTCTCTCTTCTATACTTTCACCAATCTTTGTTTCTTCTTGTTCTTCTTGATTCACTAGAATGATCTGAACTTGATTTGAAGTATGACTCTTGTTTGTAGTGTCATTCTGATCATCAGAATCATATCCACAAGTTCTGGAGGGTCTAGCAATGTCTTCATTAACCTTAACATTTTCACTCTCAACCATTTTCTTCAATCTCTTGTTGTAGGATCGGTAGGCCTTTCTCTTAGTAGGATAACCAAGAAAGATTCCTTCATCACTTCTAGCATCAAACTTTCCTAGATCTTCATCTCTCCTAATATAGCATTTTCTCCCAAATATTTTGAAATATCTAATAGTAGGCTTATGACCAAACCATAGCTCAAAAGAAGTTTTACCATTATTACCTTTGTACTTGGTTAAGAATATAGACAACAGTACTCAAATATTCTCTCCAATGGACATGAGAGACATTTCCTTCCAACATCATAGTTCTAGCAGCATCTTGAACTATCCTATTCCTTCTTTCTACAAAGCCATTTTATTGAGGGGTCTATGGTGCACATAATTGTCTATTTATCCCATGGTCTTCATGAAAATAATTAAACTCACCGAAAGTGAATTCACCACCTCTATTTGATCTCAGACACTTAATCTTCAAACTTGTCCCTATCTCAACCATAGTCATAAAGATCTTGGACTTTTCTAGAGCTTCAGATTTATCCCTTAATAAAGTAATCCACATCATCCTATAGTAATCATCAATAAGCAACATGAAGTACAGTAACCTTGTAGACTTCTGATTCTAGTAGGACCACACAAGCCAATATGCACAAGCTCCAACAATTCATTTGAACAATGTTGTTTGTTGTGAAATGAAATTCTAGTTTTTTTTCCCAACTGATATTCCTTGCATATGGTATTAGTAGCCTTCACCAACTTAGGAAGATCTCTTACTACCTGTGATGAATTTATCTTGATAATACTGTCAAAGTTTACCTTACACATTCTTCTATGCCATAAGCAACTTTCATCAACTTGAGCAATCAGACTACTTTTACTACCAACATTCAGATGAAAGATGTTACCTTTTGTCTTTGTACTTGAAGAAATCACATTTCTAGAACTTCCCAGTATGCTACACTTTCCATCTTTGAATTGAAGATTTTAACCCTTATCAACCATTTGTCCAACACTCAGAAGATTATGCTTCAAACCTTCAACATAAAGAACATCATCAGTATTATTCTTACCATCAAAAGAAATACATCCTCTACCATGGATTATGCCACCATTGTTATCACCAAATATTACAACACCACCATCATAACTTTCCAGGCTTACAAATTTACTCTTATCACCTATCATTTGATGTGAACATCCACTATCAATTACCCATTCATATTTTTCTTCAACTCAAGCATCTAGGGCTCTCTTCACATTTGTACAACTAGTAGATTCAGTAGATGCATAATTATTTTATTTGATAGCAATAAACACAAACTCATCTTCACTTGTATTCCTTTGTCAGATTCATCATCTGTCACACCTTCATTTTGAAATTTAGGCTTGTAAGGTCTTGGCTTAAGAACTCTTTCTGGACACCTTGATGCAAAATGACCTATCTTGTTGCAAGAAAAAAATTTGATAGGAAACTTTCCTTTATACTTACCTTCTCCTTTGGCTTCCCTTTTGACAATAAGTGCTTCAAGCTCATTTAATTCTCTTTCTTCTTCTTCAATCTGTCTCATTTCTTCCTCATAACTGAATACCTTTCTAGAAGAAATTTCACCTAGATCATATCTTTGCTTGTTTACCTCGGAAGTAGTAGCTTTAAATGAAAATTCTATCTTAGGAAGGGAATCAATTAATTCACTCAACTCAAAACCAGTATGTTTACCAACCAACATATATATGTGTATATTTGTCACAGTTCGGAGCTCATCAATGGTTGCAACTTTAATTTTGTATGGATCAGGAAAATTTCTAAGCACTTTAGCAACAATCTCTTGTTCATCTACCTATCCACCAACACATCTGAGACCACACACAAGTTCATTCACTCTTTGCATGTAAGGGACAATATTTTCATCATTTCCCATCTTCAACAGTTTATATTTTCCTTTTAGACACTGTAGCTTAGCCATCTTCACATTAGCATCACCTTCATATAAAGTTTCTTACTTTTTCCAGATCTCATAAGAATTTTTTAGCTCCATAACATTTGTCATCTCAGTATCATTCAAAGCACTCAATAAAGCTTCCTTAGCCCTGATGCTATATTCAGCATCCCTAATCGCAACAGTTGTAGTAGGACCATTTGGAGGGATAACATACCTATTGCATGTAATGTGCCAGTAGGATTCACCAATGCATCTCAGATGACACTCCATTCGAGTCTTCCATGGAGAATAGTTTGTTCCATCAAATATTGGACTATCCTTCTTGTATGTCACCATCTTGGATCACCTCAAGATATTAAACTTCTTCCAAGGAACCTGCTCTGATACCAATTGTTGGCAACATAAGCGAAGACAACTGAGAGGGGGGTGAATTAGTTGTACCAAAATTTCAATCTTATTAATCTTATTAAAGTTAATTCTCAGATCTGATTATTAATAGTGAAAACATGAATCAACAACACATCAGAAACACACACAAAACCAAGATTTTTTGTGTGGAAACCCTGTTAGGGGAAAAACCACGATGGAGGTTAAGCCACAAGTTATACCCTATTAAAAGTATAAGAAGAATATAAGAGGAATGCACATGCATTTAGGTGCACTGCCTAAAGCTCACTGCTCAAAGGAAGACTCACTATCTTACAAAAAATATTCAGAGTAAAACCATCTGAATAAATTGAACTAAGAGAGTGGCATCTGCAAATGCTTGAGTACAGTTTCGGTTAAGCACATGAACACTTCTTCACACTTTTCTCTGCCTTTGAATGATCTGAACCTTATTCACACATAACATTCACATAATTTTCATTTCACATACATCAAAAGAGATAAACAATCACTTATATAGATCCGCAACAAGAAATTACATTGCTTTATGTCGGCTTCAACAAAATAATAGAATGAATGCAAACTGTTGGCCCAAAACAATAAATATTATCAATGCGCATCAACCAAAGTCAACCAAAACATAGTAGGGACCTAAAATAATATCCTTGAACACAAAATACCTTTAAAGATTCTTCCTCGAAGATCCACAACACGCTTCAACCACCTTGTCGTCCATGAACATGAAAAACATGAACACGCAAGAGAAAATATTGGATCATGAGCGCAATGATCAATGTGAACGTGCAACATAGATAGAACATGATCTAGAAAAATCCATAATCATCACAGGAACATACACAACAACTCAGATTACTAGAATCATATTCTCTTCTTTTATGAACACCATTTGTAGTAACAAAATAGTTGTTAGAATGCTGAAAATTATAACTTTCTCAGATCTTCATGTGCACCTTTGAAACTTATGGAGTAGAAACTAGATAGGCTTGAAAAAGAATCCTTTAATCCACAACATCTAGTTTACAACATACTGAATTTTCCTCCATGCTGATCTTCACTGCTTCACAGACAACCTGTAACATATTTATTTCAATTTTCTCAATATCCTCGACATATACAACCTTAAAGAATTTTATGCTAATAGTGTTGAAATCAATGACAACCACATATCAAAAACTCAACCACAAAATCCAACACCTCTTCCCTCGAAGCTTAACAGGTCCTGCCATGGATTGGTTCTCTCATCTATCTCCTGGCATTAAAACTTTTCAATAAATCACTGATGAATTTATCGACCACTTCTCTTTTAATCTAGACATGGACATTAGATTAGAAGAGTTATATACTCTCAAAAAAACCAAAGGAGAATATTTCACTAGTTTCTTGCAATGATGAAAACAAAAAGCTAGTAAGACTAAGTGGACTCTTCCTGATGAACAAAAAGTGGGAATAATCATAGCTAATCTAGATCTCAATCTCTCATTTCACTTGAAAATGGAGTGCATGACATCTTATGATGAGCTTATCCCTCGAGCCCTTAACATTGAACAATCTCTTCTCTCACAAGGGGATAATCAAGTGTACAACCGCCCATCAACTAGTTCAAATGACAAACCTCATGTCTAGGCTAAAAAAAAAAATGTAAAAAATGATGGTGTGGTAGATGCTAAGATGGTCCTAAATGCACCTAGACCCAACAACAATCAAGTTTCTAACATACAACCAATTGTGCAACAAACAATATCCCCTCAGAACAATCAAATCAACAACACTGAGATACAACAACAATGAACTACCAATAGGAACAACTATCCCAAGCACAAGTGCACATAGTTATCTGAGCCCATCGAAACCATCATGAAAAATTTGGTAGAATCAAATATGATAACATTGACCAACTTTGAAAATTACCAACAATCGCAAGAGAAACCATCCTGGTACAATGAAAATGATCTCTACAACTTTCATAAAATAAAAGGACACAAAACAAAAAATTCATGAGACTCAAGAACATCATCCAAGATCTCATAGAGAACAACACCATCTCTATTAAAGTACCAACTGGGAATCAGGATCTCAAGACATACAAGAACCCTACGCTAGATCATAACAAAGGGGACAACAATAGAAAAGCCAAGGATTACAAAAACATGTAGCATAGCTATTCAAATTTGGTTGCATCTTGTGATAGCATCATTACGGTCATCACCATCAAAGGACCTAATGCCAAGGGTGGAGTCACCACACAGTGTGGAAAGGTCACTATCCAAGGAGTCCAATCCTAGTCTAGGTCACAAACAAATTTTCTAATGTCAAATCCTAGCAAGTACAATCTCCTAGACCAGCTTAAGAAGACCCTCGCATAGATATCAATCTTAGAGTTATAAAATCTCTCTCCCACACATAGAGAAATCTTAGAGAAATACTTGTCGAAGTCATCTATCCCTGAAGATATTGATACAAATTGGTTTCAAGCTATGGTACGACACATTACCGATAATCATGTTACCTTTTCTGAGCAAGACCTACCATCACAACCATCCCATAATCATGCTTTACACCTCAAGGTCTATATTCATAAAAATAAGGTCAAAAGAGTCTTAGTAGATGGCGGTGTTTGTCTGAATATTTGTACCCTTAAATTTTTCAAAGACTTGGGTTACTCAGAAGATACCATTAAGAAGACAAAGAGTACCACCATCAGGGCATATGGTGACCAAGAGTAGGTATCACATGGAATCATTGCATTACCCATTCAATTGGGACCTATCATTGTAGAAAATACTTGTCAAGTGTGACCTTTCATATAATATCCTACTTGGCTTACCATGGATCCATGACTTAATTTTTTTTGCTTCAACCTATCATCAATGTGTCAAGTTTCCTTTCGAAGGCAGAGAATTTACTATGTATGGAGATTCTGAGCCTTTTTAAAACTGCAAAAATATTGAGGCTAGGTTCTATATGATCCCCCAAGTGCCTAAAAATGATGAAGTTCCTACATCCGTACCTACCTCCTTTGTTGATCCCTCATCTCTTGCATCTACATCAACAAAAAATACACCCATTGTGTAGAACATCCTTGACATTAAAGTGTTAATCCAAGATGAAGGTTGTAGAAATTATAAGATCCTCAAGGATACCTTTGTCTTAGGAGAAATACCTCTTTCTCCTCAAGCTCATGGAAAACCTACATCTAACACCAAAGAGCCTGAAACAATCAAGATGGCAGCTACTATCTTCACCAATGGGGTGATCTGAATCAAGAAGATGTCAACAAGGAGGATATCTCCAAACTCCTCTATCAGGATGAATGACCTATCCATGCAGCTTATGAAGGGAATGGGTTATAACAAGAATGAGAAATTGGGACAAAATGACAGTGGCTTTCTAGAACCTATCCTTCCTGAGAAATGATTAAATAATGTTGGTTTAGGTTGTACTAATAGCAAGGTTACACTTATTGGCAAAGGTACTTCTATTAAATTGGTTGAGGCTTCCTCTTGGTTACCTACATCACATGACATGACCCTAGATGATTTCCCCCTTGATATGGGTGACCTGTTTGAGAATAACTTCCTATTCATGATATCCATTACATCCTTTGATCAAAGAAATCAGCCCACTAAACTACGCCTGGTATACCCACAACTTATTGATACAGACCAACAAGGATCACCAATTCTTGATTTATTTGAAAATAATGAAGTGATCTCAAAATTCATGGGACTCTGTGATAACTTATCCTAGGCAGATCACAAAGCAGGTTTCGACATAGAGCTAGAGACAAAGGCATATGATGGAGAGATGATTGAATCCTTCAGTCACAAAATTGATGAAGTACAACTAACATGCAAATCCTTGAGTGAAAACCACACTATGTTACTCTCTGATCCTAAAATAGTAAAAATAAAGGATGTATCCGAAGGTGAAAACCTGTCTAAGGCACCCAAGGATGAGGGATTCAATCTTTCCCTTAGTGCAACGCATTCTAAAAAGTCAGTAGTGCTAGCAGAAAAGGCTACCCTGATCAATCTAGGAACAAAAGAAGCACCCCAGATCACTTTCTACACCGAATCCTTGTTGGATGAAGAATAGAAGAACCTAGCAACATTTTTGAAAGAAGAAAGAGCTAACTTTGCATGGTCATACACAAATATGTCAGGCCTTGATCCTGAAGTAGTTGTGCATCATTTAGCAATATATCCTGAAGCCAAGCCAGCCAAGAAGAAGTTAAGAAAGATGCACCCTCAGATAACACTCTTGGTAAAACTAGAGTTACAAAAACTTCTGGACGTCAGATTCATTCGACCAATATATTTTTCAGAGTGGGTTTCAAACCTGGTACCACTCTCAAAACCCACTAGGGGCATCAAAATCTATACCGATTTCAGAGACTTAAAAAAAGAATTCCCAAAGGATGATTTTCCTCTTCCTATCATCAACCTCATTATAGACTTAACAATAGGGAATGAAAGGCTATTACTCATGGATGGATTTTCAAGCTATAATCAAATCATAATTGCCAAGGAAGATCAACATAAAACTACATTCACTTGTCCATGGGGAACATATTTTTTGGAATGTGATGTCATTCAAGTTAAAGAATGTAGGAGCAACCTATCAAAGAGAAATTACCCTCCTCTTCCATGACATGATCCACAAAATAGTTGAATATTATGTCGATGATATTTTATAAAAATCAAAGAAAAGAAGTGAAAACATACTAGTCCTTGGACCCATCTTTGACAAGCTTGAAGAATACAAGGTACGATTGAATCCAAAAAAGTGTGTGTTTGGGGTTACATCAGGGAAACTTCTTGGCTTCATTTTCTCACAAAGAGGGATAGAAATTGATCCAACAAAGGAAAAATAAATCCTTGACATGGAACCACCACAAACACTAAAATAGATGAGAGGATTACAAGGAAGATTGTAGTCCATCAAAAGGTTCATAGCGTAGTTATCACATAAGATCCATCCCTTTTCAAATATCCTCCATAAAGGGATAACTTACAAATGGGATGACAAGCATGATAAAGATTTATAGTAGATCAAAGATTATCTACTAATACCCCCAATGCTCATGCTGCGAATACCGAAAAAGCCATTGATTTTATATATCTCAGCAACATCAACAACACTAGGAGCTCTTTTAGCACAACATTATGAGTGCAAAGGAAAGAGCTATCTACTACATTAGCAAAAACTTGGTGGGCTATGAAATGAACTACTCACCTATTGAAAAAGCATGCCTAACAGTAGTTTTTGCTTCACAAAAGTTCAGACATTACATTCTGTCACATCAAATCAAGCTCATTGCAAAAATAGACCCATTAAAATACTTGTTATCTAGGGAAACTCTCACAGGGCAAATGGCCAATGGGGTAATGATCTTAACTGAATTTGACATAGAGTATGTGGAGCGCAAGGAAATTAAAGGACAAGTGATTGCAAACCAACTAGCAGAAGCACCCATTTATACAAAAAATCCTTTGGTATCTGAGTTTCCTAATGAATCAATATTCGTTATCAAGCTCACAAATCAATGGAAAATTTACTTTGTTGGATCATTCACCCAACATGGATCTGGAGCAGGCATTCTTTTCATCACCCCTCAAGGTGATTGCATTCCGAATTCATATAGGCTATCATTTCCATGCACTAACAACATTGTTGAGTATGAATCCCTAATCATAGGTTTAAGGATAGTAGTTCAGTGGTAGATTCATGAAATGAAATTCTATGGAGACTCACAACTAGTCATTAACCAAGTCAATAATGAATATCAAACTAAAGATGACAAGCTCACCCCTTACAAGAAGATGGTAGAGAATCTCAAAGATATTTTTATAGACATAACTATTGAGAAGATTCCTAACATGAATAATAGAGCAGTAGATGCCATGGCAACCATCAGATCATTATTAGGCATGTCGAACAAAATCCTCCAATGTGAATTTTTGGTAGAACATCTTGTACCAACTTTCGAAATACCTGAATCTAAATTTGTGTGTGTCATCATTGGTCCTGGATCCCCTTGGTATCATGACACCTTTACCTACCTAAGTAGAGGAACCCTCCCATCTGATATTACCTCGAACTTTAAAATGAACTTTGTCAAAAAGACATCTTTATTTTTTATCCTAGGTGATACCCTTTACTGTCGAAGCATCAAAGGAACATTACTGCGATGTCTTAACCAAGAGGAATTCTTAACAACTTTAATAGAAGTACACAATAGAATATGTGGTTCCCATTCCAATGGTATAACATTAGCTAAGAAACTGTTGAGGACTGGGTACTATTGGCCAACCATGGAGAAGGAAGCTCATCAGTATGTACAAAGGTGTGTCTAATGTCAGCAACATGGAGATCTGATTCATGCACCAGCTCAAGAATTGCAACCCATAATCACACCTTGCCCTTTTTCACAATGGGGACTTGACCTCATAGGAAAAATCAACCCAACCTCATATAATGGCCACAAGTTTATCATAACTACCACTGAGTACTTCACTAAGTGGGTAGAATCCATTCCTATTACCTACATAACGTGGAAGGAAATTGCCAAATTTATCCAAAATTACCTCATCTACCATTATGGTGTCCCACAAACCTTTATCTTAGACAATGGGACACCCTTTAAGAATCAGGATGTGAAAGAGTTGTGCCAAAAATTCAACATCCAACACCGATTCTCTACCCCGTATTATCCCCAAGGCAATGGCCAAGTAGAGGATACCAACAAAACCATCTTAAAAATCTAGAAGAAAATAGTCAACAAAGTTGGTTGTGACTAGCATCTATAGCTAAATCCCACTCTCTGGGCCTATCGAACCAGTATCCACACACCAACAAGTGCAACCCCTTTCTCCCTGGTCTATAGATCAAAAGCTATCTTTCCTATTGAGGTTGAGCTCCCATCACTGTGAGTGTCATTATAGAATTTGATCACTGATGAAGAATACAAAATATATTGGTTGCATGAGCTAGAGTTCCTAGACGAGCATCATCTTGATTCCCTTAATCACTTGCAAGTATATCAAAACCGATTGAAATGGAGCTATAACAAGAGAATCAAATGTCGGTCCTTCCGAGTAGGAGATCTTGTCTTAAAGAAGAATCAAAACAATCTACCATATCAAGATAGTAAAGGAAAATTTGAGCCTAACTGGTTGGGTCCCTTCGTCATCACTACAAGCTATGGATCTAGAGCATATCAGCTATCAACACCTGAAGGTGAACCCTTGTAGGAGCCAACTAACAACTTGCATCTCAAAAAAATTATGCTTAGTCTTAAAGGGTATAAACCAGAAAATACAAAAAAATCAAAAGATGATGAAAATAAAAATATATATATAAGAAAACAGATTGAAAAATAAAAGAAGAAAAAAATCATCCTCTAGTGAAAACCACATCGGTGGCACTTTGGGCAAGTACCTTGGTGAAAACTTGGCAAACAAGCACCTCACGTAAGTAAGGCACCTCCATCTATTCTTTGGCTCTTTAACCCCATCATTTTGTAAACTTCCACTCATCCATCACCCATCTGCATCCTTATCATAGCTTGATGATTGAAGATATCATATCTCTTTAGTACTACTTGGAATATTTCAAAGGTCAGCTTTTCCTACCTATATAGAAGTAGTCTAACCTATCACGTTGGGGGAAATTTGTTGTGGATCACATTGGGTCCTTGTTTATCTTGAGGTCATCGAAAACACCAAAAGCATTCATAAAATCTTGTCAAAAAATCCAAAAACATCCACAATCCTATACAACTATAATCCAAAAACATTCAGAAAAGGCTAAAATATAAAACATCCAAAAAACATCAAAATCCCTAAAAAGGTCAAAACATCAAAAAATCTAAAAAAGTGGTACCCCTGTCGAACTATGTCATCTCTGAGCTTGAACATAGGCAAGGCCATCATTGATGTTCCCCCGAGACACCCTAGGTTAGTCCTTTAGGATTCCATCATAATAAATTATCTTTCTATAATTTGCTCATATCTTCATCATGTAAATGGGTCGAGTCCATCGAACTACGTGGTCTTTGCGTGTATAACATAGGAAAGGCTAATCTTTGATCAGCCCTCGAGACCCCTAAGATAGGTCTTCTAGGTTAGGTTCTTGGTCGAAACTCCTCAAAAATATGTAAACATCAAAATATTCCAAAAAAATCCCAAAACATCCAAATATTAGAAACCCCCAAAACATTCAAATATCAAAAAAACACAAAAAAAAAATTGAAAACCAAAAAAGCCTTAAACATCCAAATATCAGAAAATACCAAAAACATTGGAAAATCTTAGAAAAAAATCCTAAAATATCCAAATATTCTGAAAATCCCAAAACATTAATAAACTTTCGAAAGACTAAAACAACCTCAAAACATTTTCAAAATACCAAAAACATTGAAATATTCCAGAAAACCCAAAACAATCCATCCCATCTCACTTTCACCATAATAAGATTTCACCCATATTAAATTGATTGTTGCCTTCACCCTTTGGTATATCAAGTAGAAATCAAGTGTAGCAAGTCGTAAAGTGAGAACCTAAGTATCAAAGTCTAAAGTCTAGATCAAAGGTAAATACGTCAGTAAAGTTTGTATCAGTGAATCATCTTAGCATCATCTTACTAACATCAAACAACCCTCTGATCAACATTTCCTAGGATGTATCCTTCCTACAATGGGCATCAGTATTAGTTATCACTTTAGCTAAATTAAACAAGGCAGGAGATATAAATGACATTGATTGTTTGTCTTTGATCTTTTCATATGATTTATCTTAATAACCCATTCTCAAGGCCTCTCGATGATGTATATCAGAACAATTTAGAGAGAAAGAAATGGGGCATCAATCATGACCTTTCGTTTGTTGTGCTTGCCGGTATTCTTGTAAAATAATCTTGGTACATACTTTCTTGGTTGTGTGTAGGATATCTTTTTGGGGTATGTTGTTGACTATTGTGTATGCTTTGGTCCAATGTATTCTAAGCTCCTGACTTACATTTGAATGAGGTTTCCATATGTCAAGGTGTGAACAAGAATTATCCTATCTATTTTTTGAGTCAAAGTCCATTACACTAGATACAATGCCATTGTAGTTATCAATACCTTGATGCATCGTGTCTATGTGTTATATCAAACAATAAGGAATGATAAAAAATCCCAATCCTGAAGTGTTATCAACTCATCATCCTGCATTCATCTTGCATCTTGCATTGTCTCGTCACCATCTCTAATAAATTCTCAATGGATCATGGACTTGTTGGATCTTCTAAAGCAATCATCAAAATCAATAGTTATTCATTCTTTATTCTTCTATCTTCTCTCCATGCTAACCTGGTATCATGACAATCAACAAAAACATCACCAATACACCCATACTGCATCCATAAACCATCAACATACATGCATCTCATAATCAGAGTATAAAGCATCCATCCACATAATCACTGCATATCATATCATACTGCATATCATATCATACATTTTGCATAATCATTTAAGTTGTGGAGAATAATATAGATTTGTTATTCTAAGCATCTTAAATCATTGCATATCATAAGCATTTGCATCCATACATCCATATGAATACATCATCCTCATAAAACATACAGGTAAATATACAAAATGGAAATGCATCCACACCATTTGCATCCATAACATTTTCATATCATAACATCTTGTAATGAAAAAGATCATATCATAACATTACATACATCTTATATCATGATTGCATCAATATCATCCATAACATGAAATAACATGCACACATCATATCATGAATCATCTGTATTTGTATCATATATATATCAAAAAATGTGTCATGTTACAAAACATGGATCAGTGTATGAACATCGATCAAAAATACAATATCCACAACGCTATAAAAAAATAGCCCATGAATGTATATCTATGATAAAGAATAGGGAAAAAAATCAAAAAAGTGTTTATACATCAAAAAGCTAGCCTTGATGGCTACTAGCCTCTCCAACCTATCTCTCAGGTTGATCCTCTGTTTGAGGATTCTCATCGCTGCACTGTGAAAAATATGGTTTTCTCAATGTCATCGGTACATCCCATAGATAATGCATTCTATAATATGCAGCCTCTGTAATAGCCTCTCTTTATAATTGTGTTGACACAGTCCTACGATGTGTAGCCACTGTCACGGCCTCAATTTGTTGGCTTCGAGCGACCTCCTAGTCCCTCTCCGTTGTCACAACCTATACTCTTTGCAGTGATTGATCTCTCCCATCTTTGACTGGAATCATCTGTCGGCGAGCCTGATCCTTCTCACTAGTCAATGTCTGCACCTTCTATTGCAACTGTTGAATCAATGCATCTTGTGTGTCTGGTGGTGGTGGCCCTACCTATGGCTGCTCCAATGGTTGTATTGGTGATTGTACCTGAGGTGGTTGTCCAACTGGGGGTTCCCCTGGAACCTGTCCATCATGGCCATCTTGGCCTCCTTGTCCCTTGCCTATGTGTCCCTTGCCTCTCAGTCTCCCTTTGGGAGGGGCACCTGTTGAATATGTCAATCTTTGTGGGTGGGACAAACCATGCATCATATGTGAGTGTGGTCTGAGTTGCTACCTGACCCTGATCATATGTGCTAGGCTAGGTCACCAGATATCTAAATCTCTCAACGAGATCTGGGGCCAGAATGGTCGACCCCCATATTGAAACCTCCCTGGTTCATCTTGTAAACATGGCCATGTATACATCATTGGGCCTATCTTGTACAACACCAAAATGGTGTGCTACCCTGTCTGGAAGGCATCACTCAATGATATGATGCTCTCAACCCTACATATATTAGGTCTATCTAGAAAAATATAACTATTGAATGCCATCAAACCATGGCGGCATCTAAAGCCATGGGCGCTAGCAAAAAAATTTCATGTCATCTATCACTTGTTTCCAATATGGGAGCCCAATCTGTCATGTGTGCCTCAGAGTAATGGCACCCATGTATTGCTAGATCATTGCATCATCTGGCTCAACATTTACCATATTAACAATCGACTAAAGCACGACAATGTGCTCCCATGCCCAAATATGCAACAAAGTGACCCCTGCACCAATGGCTCTGCCATCACAATAGAAAAAATCATGCAAATCATGGTACACAGTGCTACCACAATAGTGGTTTACACTTTTTGGGAGATCTTGTTTTTTGCTGAAATCGCATAATTTTAGAAAATACAATGATTTAATCCTTGAAAATTTCCATTTAAAGGATTCCAATTGAAGAGGTTTTGATCAAACCACCTTAGGCCAAGCCCCCTTGGATAGAACCCCGCTAGTTTTAAACCATACCTATAATAAAGTCTCCTTTACACCTATCAAAATGTTGATAAAAAACCACTTTTGATTTACCTTTTGGGGGATCAAATGAATTCATTTGAATTTTTATTTTTTTAAGTATGTATTCCTTATTATAATCTTCCAAAAAAGTATAATTTTAATTAAATTTAATTTGATTATTATATTTATTTTTTATTTCTTGTGAATGTAGGTTTTTCACCGAAAATCAAGCTCTTTGTTTTGCACATGTGGAAAATAGAAGATTATAAAAAAAAAAATTAAAATATGTTCAGGCTGGGTATTGATGTCCTTGATCCATTCAAAAAAATAAAATTGAATTTCAATACATACAGAAAAAGTTATGTTGTATACAGTCCACCTATGTCTGAATTGTGATAGGTTTGACTTCGAAACACTATTTTGGAAAAAATATTTAATAAAACACTATGAAACTAAATTATCTGGTTAGATATCATAGTTACAAATCTAAATTCAAAAAAAATAGAATTTTATCCTTTATACAAAAATTTTTATGTTGTATACGGTGAGCATCACTCCTTAAAAATGTTGTTTACTGATAAAAACTAGTGTTCAAAGGAGATGAAAAAAAGTGCAATCTGATTCCAAATTTTTTTTTAAAATTATATTTAGAATATATAGACAAAACTTCACAAATCACTAGTTTGCATTATCTACAAATTCCTCATGGTTTAGCCGCTATAGGAGCTCGAAAGTGAAGATTTAGTTTAAAAAAATCAATTCAGTGTCCAGTTTGCCCAAAAATTATAAACTAGTATTGTGGGATCACCCTACAAGGAGGCCAACATCACGGGCCCCCATGCAAAAAATTTCCTCCTATGCAACATTCGATGCCACGCTAAGCCCCATCCTAGGTTGAACCCCCTGCTGCGTCTATCAAGAGAAACCAAACTTGAAATAATGGATGTGATGATCAATCTAAATGTAGGCACATGCCCCCTATCGGACTCAAAGTCGATCTGAGATGAGACCAACACAATTTACTCCATCTCCATCACCTCATGGAATGCATCAAGTCTGACGTTAAAATCATAAATCACATAATTTTCATGAATCGATAAGCACATAATCCGCCACACGTCCTCCAAGGTAACTGTTGCCTCACCTGTCGAAAGGTGGAAAGATGAGGTCTCACTATGCCATCTCTTGCAAAGATTTTTCATCATCACCAGGTGTGTCCTAATCACTGGGGCATATGCAACGTACCACAAACCAATCTCTCCCAAGTGCTCCTGGTGCAACTTTGATAGATCATCTAATATCTCCAGTATAGTGGGCATGTGCTCCCTCGACATCAATGGTGGGATAATCTCCTTCATCCATGAAGTGCATGATGTCAAGAAAGCATTGAAATTTGAAGTTATTTGAATTTTTTGGCTCAGTAATAACAAATGCATCGCTATTTACAATATTGTCACTATATTCAAATTTCAAATAGTGACGCCCGATGCATTTAAAATTTCCAATCGAAACATGCGTCGCCAAGCAAGCTAGCATTTCTTCTAGCCTATCCTAACCCTAATTTCTAAATCGGCAGGTGCATCACCAAACAAGGATGTGTCACCATTTAAAAAATGGAAACCTTAATTTTAAATCGAGAAAACCGTCGTTATATAGCGACGTCGCCAAAATCTAATTTTTAAATCATCATAAATGCATCAAAATTTCAAATTTCAAATCAGGTTTTGAATCACATACTGGGGGTCTTGCACTTGGAAGCTGTTGGAATTCTCTAACTCGATTGGAGATGTGCTTGGGAAGCTCACAACGTGCCATTTCGTAAGAGAGTCAAAGCTCAAACCAACAAGAATCTCTTAAGTGTGAATGCACAAATGAATTGAAAATGACCCTTCTTGGCTTATTTAAGCTAGAAAATTAGGATTTTTTCCCTAATTTCATATTTAAAATAGGGGTTTATCATCACCTTCACCAATTTTGCATCATTTTTTGCATTTTTGGCATAATTCTTACATCCCAGAGCCTTTTTGGCCCCCTTGGGATAGCTTTTCACCTCTACCGAGAAATCAACCCAAAATTCAAAAAAATTGCCCAATTTCTCGAGGGGGCAGGGAATCATCTTTATCCTTCTATTGGGGCATCTAAAAAATTAAAAAATATTTTTTTTTTATCTAAGCAACAGTTTCCATCTGAGGAGCATTATTCTTTGAACTGAAACAATAGGTACCTCTCTTCAAAGAGGGGAGAAATGTAGACACTAAAAAATGTCTTAATCGATATCGTACATTTAAGTCAGATTTACTAACATCATTTCCTCTAAAATCCATCCTCTTTTCGCTTAATTGATTTAGTTATCCTAGCTAATTAATTAATTGCATCATTTTCATCCATTGGCCTAATTAAATTTAATCAAGTTAATTCACCCCCTTTCATGCTAATATTTAATCTAATTAAATTAAATAAATCAACATATTTAATTTAATTCCCTAAGTCTTTTAATTTTATTAAATAACCCCAAGTTATTTAATTAAATGTCATCTCACCCTTTTCCCATTCATTAAATCATTTAATTTAATGAAAATCATTTTATTCCTCCAAAATCCCTTAATTGTGTTATTAAATCTTGTTTAATTAACAATTAATCTAACTTTCCTCTAATAAAAGGGAATATTGTCATGGAATATTCCTTATCCCCTTTTTGCACAATTAAAACTTTGTTTTAATTTTCAAAATTTCTTTTCCCTCACCCATAGGAATATTCCAAAAGAATATTTTTATTCCTTCATCATTTGAAAAGGGGATATTTACTTGGCTTCAAATGAAAGTTACCTTGTAACTTGAGTTACAAGTTATCTTTTAACCTTTTGAACAAGTTTCCTTTGACCTATGTGTGCATGTCAAAAGTGTGTTTTTTTGAGGCAAATGTGAACCCTTGATCCTTTCCTTGGTCCATGTGATCTTGCATTCTCATCCGTTGATGAGAATCCTTGATCCATGTCTCCTCTTTTCCTCCATCCTAAAACATTGATTAATTTTTTTGATCTCATCCCTCCATTTCTTATTTGATCTCCTATAAATAGTCCACTATTTGGAGAAAAAGGGATCCATATTTAAATTACACACTTATATTTTGCTCACTTTTAGCTTATTTTAGTTCATTTTAATTGCATAATAGCTTAGAACATCCACTAATGGCTTCCATGCATCCATCTTAGTTTATATGAAATAGATTTTTCATCTTTTAGCATAATCTTAGCTTAGATTACTTTAGCAATAGCTTAATTAGATCATTTGGAGCATAAAATCATGGTAACTTAGCTTGCATCATGTTCATTTTTACATAAACTAGGTTTTCATACATCAATCACAATGGTTTCATCGATTATCTTCCATAAAATCGACAAAAACAAGCTCACTAATCACAGGATTGGGAAAGGGTCATCATTTCACATCAACACGACACCAATTCCAAAACAAGATAAGTTTCAGATGGGCTAGATTAGGAATTTAATTATTTTTGTGTAGTTTATAGCTTTCATTTTCAATTAAATGCTTAACTTAGATTTCCATTTTGAATAATCTTGTTTGTTGATGTAGGTATGTTTGGCAAAGTTATGCTTTGATTCACCATGAGTCAAGTGTAATCAGTCCACACTGACAATCCTCATCTCACACATACTATGTACCATGGATTAACTTCAACCTTTCACATCACGTACTTTGTGTAGTTTTTCATTCATAAATTTAAGTACATTTTCCACATGTTCAACTCATGCTCAATTACACTCCACGCCATGATTTCATATCAGTCACTTAATATCATTTCAAATCGTGATACATGGTGGCACTCAAAAAATTCACACATGTCAAACATCATCTCAACAAACACTCTTTGTATTAATTTTCATAATTAATAATAGAACTTACTAATTATATATATTTATCATTCGTGTATGCATATCAACTTAGCATTTAACATTTCCACTACTTATTAATTATCCCTCTACCAATTCCTACATGCTAAGTGAGGACACTTAGGTAATTTAGTTAGGGGGAAGGGTATTCAAGACCATAGTCCTTAGTTTTTTTTTGAGCTTCTTGTCATTTCATTTTTTTCCATTATCAAGAAATTGAAGAGTTCAGAAGGATGAGAAATGTGTTCAATAGAAGAATTGATTAATAAAACATACAACATAGAAAATAAGTAGTATAATTGGGTGATATAGTAGAATAGAGCCAAAAAGAAGTGACTAAGTGGAGATACTATAATGGGGGTTGACATAGTGGGAAGGATACTAGAAACTCACAATTTATTGTTGGATGATAGACAATGCATGCCTATCTTCCAACTGGCTAGCTAGTTGGACTACTTTTTGAGACTCACAGAATTCAATGAAGTTATGACCCAAAAAAATTTCAGTACCCTACAAAATTATGAGCCAATTGTTAGGGGTTTAAGAGTAGATGCATCAGAAGCTACTATAGCCAAAGTGTTAGGAATTCCAAGGGTGGGAGAAGAGCAGATGCCATCACAGCTAGGAAAGAATTCTCTTTTCTAGGGAAAATCTTGGACTATTCCTCACAAGGTACCAAACGCTTATCCTTAACCTAGCTTTAGGACTTTGTAGCTTCTTATATTGTTTGGTACTTAACATGTGATGGAGGACAATCACTATTGTATATAGTTCATTTTAGATTCCTCGGTCACTTACACCATCAAAGGCATGTGAATGTTCAAAATTTCCTCTATAATTTATTAAAAATAATGTCCTTAAAGCATAAAACAAAAAGGAATTAGTCAACACTATCAATTTTTTGTGTAGTCACTTTACTAGTGAAAAATATCCTTAGGGATCAATTTCCTAATGTATCTTGGGAGGATTTTCTAAATTTGAAAAATATCAAAATCATTCAATTACCTAATGAAGAAAATAGGGTCCAAGAATAAGAAATAGAAGAACCATCTATGGCTTCTCCTGAGGAAGAAATTCCCTCTTGTTCCCATGCTACAACACCTACCTGCAACAGCTGTGTGAAGCATGCCCTCAGATCCTGCGAGCAAACTATTGACTATAATGTGGACCTATGCAAATATTTGAAGGATTTTAATAAATAAAAGCAAAAATACATGAATAAGGAGAATAATTTTGAGAGATATATAATTCAAAGATTCAAGAGATGTCGAAATGAAGACAAAATTGGCATTTTATAGAAAATGTAATTTTGTATGGACAGATGAGATTAAAGATTGATAAGTGCCCTAAAATCTATGGTCAAGATTCAAAATAACAACCCCTTCATTAGGGTTAGGGAAACTCTAGGATGAAATTCAATTTGAGTGGACAAGATTTAATTTAAGAAATTAAATCAAGGGATGAAAATAGTTGTGACAGTGACATGAGAATTAGCAAGTAGAAAAATGATGATTTAAAAAATCAAGTTATTTTAGAAACAACTTATTTTGTGGAGAGAAATGTTATTTTGAAATTAATATTTTAAATTAATTCCAAAATGGTGAATTCTTGTGACAATAAATAATAATAATTTAAAATTATTTACTTGGAAAGAGGGAAATTGCCAATTTAAATAAAATGCTTTTATTTAAATTTAGAAAGAAAATCAATAAGACAATTTAATAATTAAGATTATTCACTTGTGAAGGAAAATTAGAAAGTGGGTAATTTTAAATATGATTTTATTTAAAATTAGAAAGAAAGTTGAAGAGGATAATAATTAAATAAATAATAGGAATTTATTTATTTATGAGAAGACATAAATAATTAATGACATATTAAATAAATAAATAAAGTTTATTTATTTAAATAATCATGAGGAAGTATTGGAATAATAATAATTAAAAAAATTTGGGAATTTATTTAATTATAGAGTGACATAAGCAATTAGCGACGCATTTAAATAATAAATGTAATTTATTTAAATAGTCAGGAGGAATAGAAGATATGAATTAATTAAATAATTAATAATTATTTAATTAATAGTTGACATTGGACTATAGGACATAATTAAATATTTTAATTATGTTGAGTCGAAGCATGATATAGAAAAATGTGGTTTGCGGGTCTAGGCCATTTTTATGTGTCTACATTTGCCCCTCTTTTTCATAATGCAACTTGTCACATTGTGGTAAAGAAAATAAATCAAAAATATGCCCCAGTGCAAAATAGGATGAGGAAGAATGACGAGGAGGTAGCGGTATGCCCCCTCAAGAGGACAATTAGGTTCAAAGGACACGAGTGTGCTCTTGAAATGGATGAGAAGACTAGAAGATGAAGGACAAAAGTGTATGGGAAAGATAGATAGGGATGAGAATGATTTGGACTAGAAGAAATGTTAGAGAGAAAAAGATGAATGTTAGGATAGAAGACATGGATGTCGATATGGGGAAGGAAATGCAAGTTAATATGGAAAAAGAAATGCATGTTAGAATCCTTCAATATTTTCCAAGGTACTAATAGGTGTTGCTCAAATCATCATTGGGTGGTAAAAGTGACACAAATGGACAACAAACACCAAGGTATGACATAGACCAAGGTGTGCAAGGTCATCCATATGCAAAACAAACAATCACAGACAAGGAATGTCCTAACTCATACTAGAGGCCAATTTGCCCCAGTCTTTTTGTCAATACAATCCACAAACATCAGTCAAAGAAAACATAATACGTCATGAGAAGTCATCGCACCTCTAAATCCTTCATGGGACATCCTCGAGGTAGCTAGTAACATGAAAAAAAGACAAGTTAAATAAAAAGATAAGACAAAATAGCCAAAAATTAATATCCATTTAATTTTATTGCCAATGTTTGTTTGTCGAAGATTAATTGTTTGATAGGTTGATAGTTTTGACGGTTTGACGGTGCCTAAGGTTAGGAAGGACACATCCTGAAAAGGCAAATGAGATTTTCACAGGGTCCAAATCCAAGAAGGACACATCTTAAAGAGGACCAAACAGTGATGAGATTGACATTTTGACTAATGTTTACGCAAGTTGACTGATTTTTGACTGTATGATTGGTTGGCTTATGTTGTCTGATTTTGACCAATTTTGACATTGATGCTTCGAATGACTGTCTTGTGTCAAATGTGACTATGTATTTTTTATTTGACCGATGTGACCATGTTTGACTTATGATTTTATTTGGACAAACCTAAAAGGACTGACCTAATGTCTCGGGGATTCAAAGATGAATCTTGCCTACGTAGCAAGTGCACAGAGACAACGTAGTTCAGACTGGGATAAAGATTGACTAACGTGACTGACTAGACTCATGGGACAAGCATTGACTTTTATTTAACATTTTTTGGACACTTTTCGAATGTTTTTGTGTTTTCTTCAAGACATTTTTCAATTTTTATGACTTTTTTCAAAAATTTCTAATTTTTTAAGACTTTTTTTTAGGACTTTTTCCAATTTTTATGACTTTTTTTGATGTTTTGTGAAAAATTGTGACAAACGCATATTAATGATGCCAACGCACATGAATCCAAGGATGACCATGATTTTTTTTCTAGTCAAGCTGAAAACTGATTTGCAAGTGACGATGACGATGACAACGTTGTTTGACGTGGGAAGGACACATCCTGAAACAACGTGAAGATGATAATGATATGACAAGGGGATAAAAGTTTGCAGCAGAGCCAGGGATAAAGCCAAGGAATGTTTTGGATAATGTGCTAGGTTGTCATATTGTTGCATTTGGAATGACTTAAGTAGGACTAGATGGGATGACGAAGGATCTTTAGACCATTGACAAGAGAGACCAGGATGGGTGATAGGTATGAAAGGATAATGGATGGCTTTGGTAAAAGATAGGAGACATGAGGATTATGCTGCATAAAGATAAATTATGGTCTCCAAGGACTGCGTCGCATAGGAGATATTGAGGCTATGAAGATAATGACATGATATTTTGTGACTAGTGCATTACCAAAGGATGGACATGTCAAAAGTTTTCCAAATCATGATTTGTGTTTGTGCCTTAGTCTTTCTCAAGATCAAAATAGGTAGGAAAATGGATGGATGGAAGTGTCATAAAAAATGTTTCATGCGGAGGTTAAAGGAGATGAGACATCTGGCCCCCCAAGAGTAATGGTCCACATGGATGATTTATTCTACACATGATGCCTGTTTTCCAAGTTTTCATCATGGTACTTATCCAAAGTTCTTGTTTGCCAGGTTTTCACCGTTGGACGAAAGTTTTCTCTTTACTATTTTTAATATTTTTTGATTTTTTTGGGTGTCACCAAGACACCTGTTTGCCAAGTTTTTATCAAGGTGATGATTTTTTATTTTTTTGTATTTTTGCATTTTGCCAGATAGCCTTGATGCTTTAGATTCCCACTGACTATGTTGAAGCCTTTGACAGTGTCGGTGTAGAGACCAGTACCATCACATCCAAATAATGACCTTTTTGCAATAGTTTCCTTGTTAGAATGATAGCACTTGCATACAACTGATCGATGTCATTCTGATCCTTGTTGATGGTAGAGTTGGCCTTATCAGAATACGCACATTGCGATAGAGTGCCATGAGAGTCCTTATGATAGAGAGTTGTTGCCAAGATGTGAGGGATTTGTGACATGGGATGTTTAGACTTTAAGGAGGATGTAGGATTATGATGGATGATGGTGGACATGGGCATGTTGGCTGGATGTTTGGATGTATTGGTTTTCATTCTCCAAACTTTAGGTGTTGGGTTAGGAAGTTGTTTGGAACCAACATTTTTATATGTCTTTTTTGATGGCCATTTTGACGGAGGTGGACATGTATTATATGTGGGAGTCCTCTTGTGCGGTGGCTCCACATTTTCATATGTCTTTTTTGATGGCCATTTTGACAGAGGTGGACATGTATTATATGTGGGAGTCCTCTTGTGCGGTGGCTCCACATTTTGATTGACTTTTGGCATATTTTATTTGCCTAATTCATTCTTTTCTTGACTTGACCCATTTTGTTTTGGGATCCATTTTAGCTTCATTTGTCCACTTGAATTTTTATTTTATTCCATGGCCTTTGACATTTGATTTTGGATTTGTAAGACTTTTGTTGGTTCGATGTGGAAGGTTTATTCATCATAGAATGATGGTTTTGGGTGTGGAGGGAAGGGGTGTTGGCAACAATCTTATGACAAGGAATTCTCATGATACCCATTTTGATGCTTGTACCTGATAAAGTTGCACCCAATATCGAGGAGGGAACACTAACATCATTTGATTTTCCGACTGATTAATAGCCAAGACCTTGATGTCCGTAATCTGCTTGAACTTGAATGGGTTCCAAAATTCCTTGCTCGTGTAGGCCTAATACTTTTCCCTGATAATTCATGTTCTGAAAAATTTTGTTTGCGATGGGGTACTTGTTATTGTGGAAGCAAGATGCTAACCCATCATTATTTAGTCAAAAACCTTTACTCTAAATTTTCTCATCTATAAGAAAGCCTGCTCTGACAAAGATAGATGATCCTAATTGATAGAATGTTGTAGCTTCACTCACATGTTGGACAGATTTTTGACTGACATCTTCGGTTTGATTTTCTGACACATTAGATTCTGATGATTCTGCTGGTGCTTTGAAGTTGATGTCAAAACCATCTTCATGGTCATTGTCATAAATCCCACTAAATTTAGTTATAGCTTGATCATTTGCAAATATTTCCATGCTAGGAGGCTCTTGTTCTAGTGGTAGATCATCTATGTGTCCCATGAAGGCAAGTGTCTCATTGTTGGTAGTGTCAATGTTGGAAGCTTGGAGAGGGTCATCTTCAATTGTTTCATCATGAAGGGCATAAAGGTCAAGGAGTGGATCATTTTGGACTTCTTCAAAAGTAGGGTCTTGATCAAAGATGGGCTTAGTTGGAATGACATTATCAAAAATAGGGTCTTGACCAAGGATAGACTTGTCTTGAATGACATGGTTTTGGATGGACTCTTGACCAAATATAGGTGTCTTTGGTATGCCATGATTGTCTAGGAGGACTTCTTGAATGGATGTAAAGATGGGGTCCAATAGACTACTTTGATCTGGACAAGATGGTGATGTTATGATGTCATACTTAGGACTTGCCTCTTGACATGTACCCTCAAGTGTAGGTAAGAAGATGGGACTTTGGAGACCATGACTAGATATGTTTTCATGAAAACATGGAGTGTCTTGGAATGGATTGGTGTATAATGGACTAGGATATGACATGGAGGTTTGGACTTGGTTGAGGGATAATGGGCTAGGATAGGACATGAATGCATGACAAGGATATGATGTGGATGGAGGAGTAGGATATGATGTGAAAGGAGGATTAGGATATGACAGGTGTGGAGGACTAGGATATGGCATGAGTGGAGGACTAGGATATGATGTGGATAGTTGGTTTAGATTGATGGATGGCTGATTTCCCTTGTCAAAGTTAGGGTGGGTATGACTAATGGATTTTTTTTGTGACTTAGTGCCATGGATGGTGTGTAGGGGACTCCTGATAGTAGATAGATAGAGGACTAGGACTCATGGATTGTTGGTAAGATGGATAAATGGATGGAGGGATAGGGGTTGTAAATTTGGACTTGGATTGGAGGTATAGTGTTTTGAAGTCCCTAGCAAGTTGTGCTTGACCATTACTACTGAATTAACATTCAATTCAACTAGAAAGCATGTCATAGTGACTTGTAGACATGATGGTGGATGGAATGAGACTAAGGCTATGCAAAGTGATAATGAGGAAAAAAAGGAATATCAAATGCAAAGTGGTAATGAGTACCCTATGTCAAATGAATTTTAGGAAAGGTTTTCTAACCATTCAAAGTTTGTCCAATGTCTCAATTTGGATTGTCAAAGGACAGGTTTGAAGGACAAGATGACAAAATGACAAGGTGAGATTTCCACACTAGACTAATGAGTTGGAAGCAGCTCACCAAAGGGCAATGACTAAGGATTGATTTGTTTGACTTGGTCTAATGACAATTTACTTATTGAGATAATGGTTTGACAAAGAAAGGAAAGTTTTCCTATCCCAAAGTGTGTATAATTGAGGACTTAAGACTTTTCCTATGTTGAAGATGATGATGGATTGCAAACTAAATGCAAAGATGATTGACTTGGAATTTTTTTTTCCTAGTTTTAGACAAAGACTGTTGGAAAAAGATGTCAAGAAAAAATTTGCTTGCAAAATGATTAGCCTCAGGTTTCTGACAGTAATAATGTTTTTCCAAATGATAGGAAAATGTGTCACTTCGGGTTTCAAATACGTCATTATAAGAAGCAATTGCATTTCAAGAAGGAAAATGCGTTGTAGAATAATCAGATGTGTCTCAAATTCTGGCAAATGCATTGCAGAATTTAGCAGGTGGTGTGTAGAATGGAAAATGTGGTGCAACAACGCAATTGCGGCATTTAGCGAAGAAAATGGCTAGTGGGACAAGTAATTGTGGCATTTAGTAGAGAAAATATGGTGATGACATGCAATTGTTGTGTTTCAGATGGCAATTGTGGTTTGACAAAGAAGATGCAGCTCAGGAATAGGCAATTACAGTTCACTATTGCAGATGCGGAGTTTGATCAAGAAAATGCTTGAAATGACAGTCAATTGCAACTTGATAGATGGCGATTGTGGCTCAACAAAGAAGATGCAGCTCAGGAATGGGCAGTTGCAGTTCAAAATGGAAAATCCATTGTAGGAAGTGATTTGAAAAAATTTTAGGCCGATTGTAAATATTTGTTTCAGTTTGGCAAAGTTGTTTTCTGATTTTGGCAAGTTTGTTGTTCATTTGTTTAAGAAAATAGTTGGCAAACACATGATGTTTTAAAAAATGAAAATCAACCACATAGAAGTCATTTTACAAAAAAACCTAAGGCTGCAAGGACAATATTCTTTTGGATCCCATGAACTGCATTTCCTTAGCGAATGAATTCAGAAGCTTGGCCCCACAGGCTCCCCCTTATAGTGCACTCACTTCTTAGGGAAATCAAGCTTCCAACCTCCATGAAACTCCCATAGCAGATTGATCATTTGTATTAAGAACTATGCAGGTGCGGGTGCCTTGGCGATGACCGTTGTTGCACCAAAGAATAAAAGGTTTTTGGTTTTCTACAACAAAGGATTTAATTCGGGTACCCGTTCAGAAGGCCATGCGAGAGTCATTATCATCCCAGTCTACATAGGTTATGCTCTACAAGTTTTGATGCACCACAAGTTTATTGGGGAGTCAATTGCTGGTCCACAGGAAGTTCTGTAATGCTAATCTTTCCTTAACATTCAAATTTATATACCGGTTGGGCGTCTCTTAGATTTAGCGTGTTCCCGGTTTGAGTCGCTTTGGGGTGAGTAATTTTTCCCACCAAAGCAGGCCCAAAATCTAAGGCTTAACAAAAGCAAGCCAACATATTCATAGTTCAATCAATCTTTGTTTAGAAACAAAGAGAGAGCACATGAATATGCTAACTCACACTCGCATGGTGTTCATTATAAACCCAAAATCAAATGTGTAAAAACAGAAAATACATGGGGTTCATTTTATCCGTTTGTAGTGTTTTGCAAACAAAGGGGTTTATTTTAACCGTTTGTAGTATTTTCTAACTCAAAGTTAATTTTAATCCCATGTAAAGCAAAGTGTATTGCTCTTTTTAGCCTTATGCACTTGCATGTTTGTTCATTTTATCCCATGAGTGAAAATAAATGCAAGATTTGTTGGGAAAAAAAGAAGAAACAACAACAATAGATTTATTAACTCCAGCTAAACACATGTTGCGACAAACATATTAGTAGCACAAAAAATAATAAAAATACTAATCTAGAAATAAAGAAAACATGAAAAAACTGAAAAAGAAAGAAGAAAATCGGGGAAATTTTTTTTACCAATCAAATGCGTCGCGACAGAGCATATGCGGCTTGATCTGGCATTTGTGGTATGGGGGCTAGAAAATGCGATGCGACAGGCCAGATGCATCGCTCGGGCTGTCAGATGCGGTGCGACAAAGCTAATGTATTGCACGCGAAGTCAAATGCGGCGCAACAGAGCGTTTGCGTTGCACGGCCTCTCAAATGCGTCATTCCCTACTTGTACCTATAAAATAAAAACCAGAAGCTGTAAAAAAAACCTGCAAAAATGTGTTAATGAAACTATCAGGTTCACCAATGTAACATAGGGTAAGTATTCAAGTTAGCTTTATTAAAACAAACAAAAACAAGCCTAAGCAATAATAGAGTGCAAAGGAAAATAAATGAAAACAAATGGAAGGGGCTCATTGAATGCCTTCGATCTCCATGGCTGACCTCCATTACACCTTCTTGATTCGCAGATGTGTGAAGCATGCCCTCAGATCCTGCGAGCAAACTATTGACTATAATGTGGACCTATGCAAATATTTGAAGGATTTTAATAAATAAATGCAAAAATGCATGAATAAGGAGAAGAATTTTGAGAGATATATAATTCAAAGATTCAAGAGATGTGGAAATGAAGAAAAAATTGGAATTTTATAGAAAATGCAATTTTGTATGGACGGATGAGATTAAAGATTGTTAAGTGCCTTAAAATCTATGGTCAAGATTCAAAATAACAACCCCTTAATTATGATTAGGGCAACTCTAGGATGGAATTCAATTTGAGTGGACAAGATTTAATTTAAGAAATTAAATCAAGGGATGAGAATAGTTGTGACAGTGAGATGAGAATTAGCAAGTAGAAAAAAGATGATTTAGAAAATCAAGTTATTTTAGAAACAACTTATTTTGTGGAGAGAAATTCTATTTTGAAATTAATATTTTAAATTAATTCCAAAATGGTGAATTCATGTGACAATAAATAATAATAATTTAAAATTATTTAATTGGAAAGAGGGAAATTGCCAATTTAAATAAAATGCTTTTATTTAAATTTAGAAAGAAAATCAATAAGACAATTTAATAATTAAGATTATTCAATTGTGGAGGAAAATTAGAAAGTGGGTAATTTTAAATATGATTTTATTTAAAATTAGAAAGAAAGTTGAAGATGATAATAATTAAATAAATAATAGGAATTTATTTATTTATGAGAAGACATAAATAATTCATGACGTATTAAATAAATAAATTTTATTTATTTAAATAATCATGAGGAAGTATTGGACTAGTAATAATTAAATAAATTTAGGAATTTATTTGATTATAGAGTGACATAAGCAATTAGCGATGTATTTAAATAATAAATGTAATTTATTTAAATAGTCAAGAGGAATAAAAGACATGAATTAATTAAATAATTAATAATTATTTAATTAATAGTTGACATTGGACTATAGGACATAATTAAATATTTTAATTATGTTGAGACGAAGCATAATATAGAAAAATGTGGTTTGCGGGTCTAGGCCATTTTAATGTGTCTACACACACACACACACACACACACACACATATATATTTCAATTGCAATTATAAATGAAGTTTCTTGGTTCCCACTTATCTTCCATCCTCCTATCCTCTTGTTTCCTATACCAGATTGGGCATGGAGGAAATGAGGGGAAGAGGAAGAAACATAAAATAAAAGCTTGGAAAAGCTTTTAGATTAGAAAGGTTAGTACTTGAAGCAAGGAAAAATAGTGGACTCTTGGTAGATTTCAAAGAGATGGCCCTACAATATAACCTTCAAACCTAAAGATTTCTTGAGGACAAGAAATGTCTTAGCTAGGGGGGAAATGATGGGTCCAATTAACGACTAGTTTTTTTTACTATTTTATGCTTCTATACTTTCATCTACTAAGTTTCATAGACATTACCAAGACTTAATACATCTTAATATCCATTTCATACACTTCAAAGATACTTAAGTATGTGGAAATAAAAACGAGTTATGTTTGTATTTGTTGTATGCATGCATTAATTTCTATGAGATTTAGTATGTTTCTATGTTTAATTATCATTGTTAATAATGTGAATGCCTTATGAATGAAACTAACATCTTGTAGCAAGAAAGAATGTTAACCCGTAGCAATAGGTTTTCTAGCTCACAACATAAGGACTATGGATAGTTGTAGGGGAGAGGTCAAAATAGACAAAGTGCGACACCTCTAAAAAAGAATGAAGGTGATCATTTAATGATCAAATCGTGAATCACCACATTATAATTTTTCTGACTGGATAAGACTACCAAGAGGCAAATATTTTTTTTTGAACGAGACTAATTCATAATGTGACTGTCCTCGGGAACACATCTTTGCAATGACAGTTAACCATTAGGCACAAACTTCTAAATTAGTTTTTCTATTCCTACTTCACAATTATTTCTTTTTTTTATTAGACTAAACCCTCTTCCTATATTTGAGGAAGAGTGAATGTCTACTTTATGAATATGTTTTCAATCCTAGAGGAATAAGACTCCTCGCAGACCCCATATAGTGGGATTTGTTGTTGAGGAGTAAATCTAGTTGCCAGTTGTTGATCATTTTTTTTTGGTTGTTAATTGTTATCTAGTTTTCTATTATGAGTTACAACAATATATATGTGTGATTAAATAAGAAATATCTAGTAGATTCTTGTTAGATTGTATGTGAGAGTTTAAATTTTTTATGTAATAAAGAGAATTAGTTGATATCATGAATTGTTGAGTCGAGTAAGTAGGTGTTAACAACTTTTATAGAAGTAGCAACTCAAGAAAGGGCCACTTGAGGTATGACTACTCCACTTCATTTCTTATTGTTAGATTAAATAATGCATTCTTTAAATTAGTTAAGTAGTTTCCTTGAGATAGATGCATGTGTAATTCATGAATTCCATTATGTGGTTTTGAATTGAATTTTATAGCTTCATGTTGGTTTCATACTCTCGAGGAATTAGTTACATTTTTTTAGCATTTGACATTTATTGTCTTGAGTGTTAGGTACCCATAGCATAAGGTAACTGTTTATATTTATTTCCCCTATTTTGTGAGGTAGGTACAGAGAGGGAGAGGAGAGATATGGGGAAGTAGAGAGGGAAGGAGGGAGGGAGGAAGAGGTAGGGAAGGAGAGATGGGGGAGGGAGAGGTAGGGAGAGAGAGAGAGGCCTAGAGTGCAAGGGATATAAATAGAGTGAGACAGATAGATAGATAGAGAGAGAGAGTGGGAGAGAGATAACAAGAGCCTACTAATTACTAAAATTTGAATGTCTAATTTTTTTTATAAGATCTTCCAAATCCTAGAATATGCATTATAACTCCTAGAAATCCAAAACCATTCTAAAACATTCTGAAACTATATACATGAAATATAACTTAAAGTATAAGAAAGTAAATTTCCATATATAAATGTTAATAGTTTTATTGAAAGAGAAAGAGAAAGAGAAAGAGAAAGAGAGAGAGAGAGAGAGAAAGAGAAAGAGAAATTTCCAAAGAAATTAATAATGTGAGTGCATTATAACATGCTCACATTATTGTTTTCTTTGAAAATTTCTAAGAATTTGGCTTGGAGTTTCCTTGGGCTTCCAACCTAAAGGTTTGGAGTGACTTTTAAACATCCAAAGATGTGTTTTTTTAAATAGTAAAAAAAAATGACATAATATCGAGCATGCTCCCCATCAATTTTTTACATGTTTCAATGTCAAGTCAAAAAAATACCATGATAATGTTAAGCTCTCTCTTAGCTTTCTAACCATGTAATTTTTTTTCACATTTTGAGTATGTTAAGGTTTTCATCTTTAATTTATTTTGTTAGAGTATCTATTTTTGTCAAAAATCAAGTATTTTTTATTTTATTTTTAATTATTCATCAAAATTTCAAATATATTATATTTTTAGAAACTAGAATCCATTCTACACATATTAGAAAAATTATTTTTGAAAAATTTGGGAGGGAGCAAACTCATTTTTTTGTTTTTCAGGATGTGTCCACTTTAAAAATTAGTAAAAAATGATATATTCATTAAAAAATTAACAAAAAATTGGGCATAAACTAAATGGTGTTAGCTAATTTCTCACTGAAGATATTTTTGAAATACTAAAAAAAAATAACATTTTAGGGGGTCCACACTAGATGCTATGTTATATTTTTTTCTGAAAAAAATAGGACCACTTTTTGTGCCCCCCTTTTTTAACCCCTTAATCTATACCATTTTTAAAAAATATTGTAGTTTAGAAACTAGATTCAAATCACTAAGACACCTATTTTCATTGCATCTTAAATTTTTTAGTGTAACTAACTTCAATTTCTCATCCAAGGTTAGCTTTTTCCAATTTTAAAAAAAGTCACCACTTAAGACCCCTTTTTGGTCCTCCATCTTTATGCACTTACCTAGTGGGTAGGTTAACTAGTAGAGACCTCATTCTTTTCCCTAGGTCTCCCAATCCTTATAGGCTACATTAGATTGAGAGAGTTTATTAGGAGCCTTACAAGAAAAAAATGAAAAACTTACATGTAACAATTCTAAAAATTTGTGACAACTATGAATGCATTGTTTTCACCTATAGGTAGATTTCAAGTGTATTGAACACCCAAAATACTAAGAGGGGGGTGAATAAGTATTCCAATAAACTATTTATATAACTTCCATCCAAGTAATAACACAACTCTAATAGTAATAACAAGTGAAAGTTGGAATCAAAAGAAGATGACAACACACATAAACACCAATATTTTTACGTGGAAAACCCAAAATGGGAAAAACCACGGTGAGGATTAGCTCATAATATAATATATTCGAATATAAAATGTTACAATGGCTCACTACCAAAACTCACTATCCTTGAAGGCTCACAACCTGAAATAATTTACAAAACAAAGTAAGGCTCACTACTAAGAGGTGAACTGAGATATAATTCACCTTCCTTGTGCTGGAGTTCAGTTCCAGTGAAGTACTGAATACAAAACACTTCTTTAGTACAATATACTCAAAAATTATGTCTACTTATACATATAATTTCACACATTTGCACTCTCTGACTTTCATCCTTTTTCTATTTCTTATCTTTGCTTTCTTGATTTTTCCTTCTCAAAAATGTCTTACATATATACCATATACATTCACATTCACATTCACTAATTAGGTCAGCCTAATTAGAGTAGCCCTATTTCAAATCAAAATTAACTTTGCCAACTTTATCCTCAAAACATATTCATCTTCACACCCAAAATAATTGTGCAATGTATGGTATTAGTCTACACGCACCCAGGATGGATCCCTTTAGCATTCACAACACATATTTAATCTTCTTGATTCAAATTCATAATTAGGTCGGCCAGAGTTAGACCTCAAACATCAAAATTCCAAATGTATATGTAATTCATCAAACGTGTAACATAAAAAAATGTTAGAACATCGAATTCTCCTTTAGACGACATCAAGTAACTTATCTTCAACTCCACAAGACAAAATAATTAATCATGAGAGAATGTGGAATCCCCCACATCAATGTGCTACAAAGACATTGTAATATTTAGAGTAGAACATTGTTACCCACATCTTCTGAATGTTTTCACATAATATCACAAAAATTTAAGGAAAGATGAATCTTGTAGTCCTGAATCTATGTACAAATTCTTGTAGCGATATCTTTCTTTGAGGTAAAATTTGAACCAAAAAACCAACGCATTTAACTAGTATATAAGTAGAACATTGTTTACCAAACTACTAGTAACTATATCTTTCCAACCATATAATCAAGCCAACTAAAATACTGTCAACAAATGAACATGATGTCAAGATAGAACATATTATTAGCTTCTAAATGAATCTTACAAAATAAGATAATCTAGACCAAAATATCGAATTGGAAAACTTACATTCTAGTACTAGATTAACATAGCTCAAACCATTATTACTGGAGCAACTATTGATCTATACAATTAATGTACATCAAAGACAATCTTTCAATTTTCATTGTGGACATCAATGAGAACCTTCCAATTTCCAACAATCTCCCTGTTTGTCATTGATGGCAACACATGATGTGAAAACCATCAAGAACATAATCTCTTTTTTTCCACATGGTACTCTCTCCCCAATTCTTTCCTTTTTTCACATGGTATTCTCCCCCTCTTTTTTATCAATGGAAAAGAATACATGATATTGTATTTTTCTTTTCCAAAAAAAACTTCAACAATTTCCTTTTGTGTACCTGAATACTCCCCCTTAGAAGTACATCCAAAATAGTAATTATTATTAACTAACTAGAGGTGGTTGTCCTTTGAAGTTCATGAAGAGTGCTTGTCCATAAATATTTTCTTTCATCTCATAATTTATTTGCTTCTATCAAAGCTCTACATAGATATTCAAGTTCAACTAAGATATATTTTCCTTCAACCAAAGTTCTGGGAGTGATATTTGAATTCAGGGTTCTATCGACAAAATACATAGCATAAGAGATTAGTGTAAGCTTAATTGTGATCATATCTCTAAGTTGTCCATATTTTTCAATCACTTCTCCTTTTTCCTTGTGTAGAGTGAGATATCCATCATGTATTTTTGTCAAACCAGACCAATTTTGATCATCCCAATCTAGATCAGGATCAAAAGTGTTAGATGCATATTTTATTTGTGTCTCAATTGTATCTTCAACATCTTTAAATCTTTGAATTGCTTCAGGCCATGTCCAACAAAATGAGAATAGATTTTTGGCCTCTTTTTTATAGTCTTGAACTTCTTTTAGTTTGTTAAGTGTATTATTGTATGTAGACTTACACCTTTCTTCAATTTCCAACAATCATTTTTCTCTTACCCAAGTGAACATTTCACTTGTTGCTTGAATTTTAAGTTCTTTGAATTTATCAATTAATGAATTTGTGCTTTCCATAATGGACTATGAAGAACTAGTGTCTGCTTGAGGAACAATCTGAAGATGTACCTTTCTCCTAGCTAGCTACTTGAGTCTTCTAGGAGATGTCTTTGTTTGAGAAATTAATGCATGAACCTCAGTAACTTTTCTCTTTTATCCAGAGGTAGTCATTGATTTACCGAGATCAATTCAAATTTCTCATGTATTTCTTGAGCTACTTCAGTATAGGTTCTAAATCTTGGTTTGCTAGGATCTCTAGGGTTGTTAATTAGTGTTTCAATACAACCAATAGTATAATCTTTCTCAATTTCATAGCCTAGCTTAGGAATCCATATAATTCTAGGTACAACCACCTTGATGATACAACAATCAGTGGATACTAGAAATGTTATGTCATCCTTATATTTTATCACAAGCTCTCTTGGAATTCTTGGCCTTCTATTCATTCTTCTCTAAAAATTTCCAAAGAATTCAGCAAGATCATCACCTTGTGCATCCAAATCTCCAATATTTCTCATTATTTCCCTAATTTTTTGCACAAACGATTTGGTATTCTCCTACAATAGATGCTTCCTTCATGAAGTAAAATATTAGGCATATTATCAAGGTTTCATACCTAAATGTGTAATTCTTCTTCTTGATATCATTCAAGTTCTCCAATAATTGTCGTTGGACAAAATCACAAAGATCATATTCAATTCTTTTCTCAACCATATCTAATGCTATGTCAATTGTGGTGGCAGAGACATCATTGTCACCAAAGATAAAAATATGCAATAATCATGCTTGCATACTGAACTGTTGGATTAGTAATTTCAGTACTTGTACTTCTCATCAATCCTTTTGCTTTGTCATATTTGCATACCCGAGTAGGTCTAGAGGAAGACAAACCAGTAACATCTCTAATTTCTTCTTTGGTTATCATATGAGAATCATTAAGCCATACAACTAATCATGAAATATGCTAAGTTCCAATCTAATACATCTCTCTTCATTTCTAAAGTCCAAAAATTGATCCCACACATCCAATTTCATCTCTGCAAGCACATTGTGTTTCAGTTTTAGGGTGTTGTCATCTCCAATTAACTCTTCAAACCATAATATGTGTGTCTTTTCATAAGAAGGCTCTTCCAATTTTCTATGTATATATATTCCAATGTCTTTAGTTGGGATCACACCAAGGGGAACTTCCAAAAATGCACCCAAAGGGTCGAGTTCTAGGGTTTTAACAAGATACTTCTTAAACTATGATTTTGGTCTTTCTAAATTATCTACGACTCTAGGTGTATCCATCACATTCAAGAGAATTCAATGAATAGTTTGTAGAGAGTAATGTATAGCAATAATCACTTACCTTTCACCTGCACACCAAAGCCAAATTTTAAAATTTTGCAGTATGGAAACGCTTCTAACTCTTCAAGCTTGCTCCACACTCTACTTCTTTTCTGAAATTTCCTTTCATCGAATGATTTTTTCTCTTTAATGCACTTAAATTTATTTTTGTATCCCATTCACTTCAGCAATAAATGCTTCAAATCATAGATAGAGTCCTCAAAATATGTGTGTACTTCCATCTTTTCAAATGCTGCAATATTTCATCTTCGCACATGTCCACTTAAAATTCCTTTTCCAAGAGATCTTAAATTCTTTATCTTCAATAATTGCATTTATGTCATGACATGACATCATATATCGAAAGGGGATATTAAATTTTCTAATTATTGTTCTTGTTGTGCCTTTTGCACACACACCACATTCGGAATGGGGACCCTCTTTTCCCTCTTTGCTTTTTGGTCCCTTTCGTTTCACCTCATTTTGTGTACCCATTTTTGTGCCCCGAAGCAGGGGGTAGCATGTTTCCCAATACCATATTTTTAGTCTTGGGTTATCCAGGCTTTCCTTGTCGAAATTTTGGCATCTGTGGAAATTTTTTGGTTTCCCCTCCCGGGTTTCCCCTTCCGAATTTCCTCTCCCAGATTGCCTCTGCCGGGTTTCCCTTGCTGGATTTCCTATCGGTCTTCGCTATTTTTGAACGGTTGCCCTGGGATGGCTTTTTGGACCCCGGACCCCAGACCTCCTGCCGCCTCTGCGCTTTCCGAGCTCACCAACCAAACCTACAACCGTACGAAAGAGTTAATATCGCATTAATGGCAGTTCTGCTATAAAAAAAAAAAATTGGCTGCCATTATCATTTCTGCGAGTGATAGAGAAAGTTGAAGAACTCCCGGCGAATATGGTTTTCCTCCTATGTCAAATTTCAAAGTTTTTTCCCGACAACCTCTATGCATCTGGCAGCTTGTTCTTCGGATTCTCGAGGTAGGTTTTTCGTCCACGCGCCCTCGGTTTTTATTTTTGCAAATTTTTCAAATTTTCTTAAAGGGAAAATGTAAAATGAAACCCAAACTAGGTAAATCTGCACCCTCCGCACATAACCCATGTTTTAAAAATCTGAAAATCAGCCGTTAGATCACCCAAACTTCAATTCGGAACCTTCCCACGTCGTGGCTATTCTTCAGAACGACATTGGTGCCTTCCGGGCCTAGGTCTACCCACGGTCATCCGTACCCCCCTTCATCTTTTAAACTTGCTTTTTCTTCTTCGGATTTCCATCTCTGGAATTCCCTTCCCAGGATTCCATTGTGTCTTCACCATTCCAAACGGCCTTGCCCAAGCGTCTTCCCGACCTTCGAGGTTCGTCAAAATTTCAAACTTCGCAATTCTCTTCAAATCTGCCCTCAAAATTCGGTTTTCGGAATTCCATTCTCAAAATTTCGTCCCTCTTTCGCCATTTCAAATGGCTTCCACCTTGCGGCTTTCCGAACTTCATTTCCCGGCCACAGAATCTTCCATTTCCTGGTCGAAACTCTCGACATTTTTTTCCTCTTAGACTTCCACCTCTAGAATTCCCTTTTCAGGATTCTGTTGCGTTTTTACCGTTCCAAATGGCCCTGTCCGAGTGTCTTCTCGAATCCCTGACCCCGGTCCACTGTCCGTCGGAACCCGAAGCCTTGGTTTTATTTTCCTCCGAGCTCCATCCGGGTTCTGAACACCAGAATTCCGCCCTCAGAATTTCATTCCTCCTACGTCGTTCTAAACGGTGATCTCGGAGCGTCTTCCCGACCTCCAGGTCCCGGTGCCTCGTTCGTTGCCCGATTGTCCCGAACCCTTTGGCTGCTTCCGGAAGCTTCCTCCTGGGTTTCCTTCCCTAGGTTTCCTCTTTCGTTTCGCCATTCCGCATGGCCGACCAATGACCACTTCCCGGTGACGGCAATCCGAGACACAGATTCTGTCGCCCGGAATTCCATTTCCTCTGCATTTCAAATCCAACCTCGTGAAATGCATATAGGAATTCCATTCTCATTTTTCCCTTTCAAACGACATTCTGCCAAGGGATTTCTGACCCAAGAACTCCGGATTGTTTGCACTGCCCTCTAATGGTGAAGTATCTAGCTTCCATGATTATTAAGTATGAATTGTGATTATCGGGCTAATCTTGACATGCAGGTATTTGCCGCTGGCCATTTTTTCAAGTTCATCGTTACTAATTCTCATCTGCTGTGTAGGATTTATGGAATCCGGTCCAAAGACTTCCGGTGCTTCCAGAAAAGGAAAATGAATAGCTAAGCCACCAAGGGGAAAGGAAGATAAAGAACTGATGAAATATAAGTTCCAAGGGGTCCCTATTCAATCCAGGATCACTACCCTTTGGAGGGATGTCTCAGATACCAATATCAGGCAAGTCGATGTTGATGAATTCACGTAGAGGGTCAGAATGAACCTGAAAACAACAAATGCAAAGTTGATAAAGAGCAGTGGACTTGCTAAGGCTGCAGGTTTCCCGCCAGCCCTAGTGGCCCCAGAGCTAGTGATGGCATGTGTGGAGGCATACCAATCTGATACTAGAACAATTGTGGATCATGAGTGGAATATCCTTGCAGATATGTCTCCATCGGGTATAACAGAGACCTTCCACATTCCTACCTCCAAGAGTATGGAGGTCCCCACCATGGAAGACTATAAGGAGGTGTGGGAACAGGACCCGTTGGATTGTAAAAGGCTTATCAACCAGTGTTGGTTGAAGGAAAAATGGGCTAGTGCTGGGAAGCTTCCTCAAGAGCTCTACTGCAGCGATTTCTTCGAAGACTACCATGACCTTGTAACGCTGCTTAGCCGAGTCATGGGCCTTCCCAACATGGTTTTATTTCAAGAATGGATGTTCTATTTCATAGAGCAGATTCTCTGAGGTAAGGGTACCACCTTCTATTGGGGCGAGATAATCAGCGACTGCTTCCACGAGCAGTTTACCACTGTAAAGAAAACTAACAAATTCTTCATGACCTCTTACTTGGTGTATTGCCTCACCAATTGGTGACATTATCAAGGGTTGACAATGATGCCTAGTGATCCATCGGGGCAAGAGCTCAAACCTTATGACAAGTACCCTCAGTTGTAGTTTAGGAATTTCAAAAGGAACTACTGCAGGGTGAATGATGCGTTCATTGCCCACATAATCTGGGTGGTAGGAGGGGATTTTCATAGAAGGAAGTCCCACGGTGCTAGGGTCCTCCTCAGACAATACGCCTTCTAGTACATACAGTTCCCAAGGTTCACATATATTTGTGCCGAAGGATTCTCAGACAAACCAAACAAGCTGCCCCGCTACCCAAATGACCGGATCGTTCTCTTGGAACTGACTCGGCAGCTACGACACACTCATAGTGTCTTGAGTGAAAAACATATGGTGGACCCCATCTACCCCATGAACCTTGGTTAGGGGATGTATAAGGTCCACACTTCCCAGTGCATGGGATATTCAGAAAGGGAGTTGGCAGAGTATAATTTTAAACAATACACAGCAAGGCCACAAATGGATCCCTATGGCCATTTCAGAAAGGCACTGGGGCATGGATAGGCCCACCTCCACAACATCGAGGAATTTTGGGCCAACTCCAAGGATGATCCTGAGGTATGGTTGTGATATTATATGTGCATGACCATCATCCATGTACGAAGGGTGAACTTATGCTTGGTCCCTGATCAACTAGAGGAGGATGAGGACACAGTGGTGGATCCGGGTTACGATGCAATTTCCAACCTGTCACTGCCCGCTATCAATTGGAATGTGTCGGAGCTCAATGATATCAGTGTGCTTACTAGGGCCATCGAAGTCCGAACGAGAGCATGGATCGACGAGAAGGTGGCCCAATTGAAACAACAAGGGGTCGTCCTGACATACATCGAGATTGCAAGTGAACATGTAAGTGAGCCAAGTGTCTCCTGGGTGAGGAAGCCACTGCTGCAAGTGGGGAGACATCTAAGGCCCCACCACCTTTGAGGACAAGGAAAAGAAAGGAGGCTAGCCAACAACTACCCAAACCAAACGTCTATGCCTGTAAGTCTTTCGAGCCGGAGCCCTTTAAGAAGAAAAGAAAAACAACAGGAGGCACAGAGACAACGGTGATGCCCAAGGGTTCACCTCTCAAGATCGCAAGCAAAGGATCTAGCTCTTTTGGATCTCCACCCATTGTGATCACCGCTGCCACTTCGCTTATCTCAATTCTAGTTGTTGCTTCCTCCTTGCCTGTGGTGGATATCTCCATCCACCTTGCTCCTACTCCTCCAGTATTGCAGGTCATTCCCATAGATTCATCGTCTGCTACCACCTCACCAATGACCTCTTCCTCCATGTCTCCTTCCCTTCCTTCCATTTCCACTGCCATGACGCCAGCCCCAAGCCTTCCAGAGTCTTTTGTGAAGTATATGCAGAATGTGCCTTCTGAGCTTTTAGGGATGCACACCAATCCAATAGTCGAGGCTATGATAGCTCAGGCTATGGCCTCCACTCCAACGACATCCCCCTCTACTGAATCACCAAAGATGAAGGTGACCATGTAGATATCAGATGAGCATGAACGACAATAATTAGAGGCTGAGAAGGCGCCAGAGTATGAAGAGTTTGAATATCACGAACATCCATTGTTTGAGCATCAGAAGATTGATAAGGTGGCCTATGAGTCTTCCAGTGAGTCCAGTGAGGGTATTAAGGACCTTGATGTTGAACTGATCCGAGAATCAAATGATCCCGAGCTCAATGCGGAGTGGGGCAAGCAGCTCAAGGAAATTAAGAACAAGGAGGTTGAGGACTAGCTCGCACAAGAAGAGGAGACTCCTACTCCAGAGACAGAAGGTGATAGGTCTCTAACCGAGGAACATGGCTAGACTCTAGAGCATGATAAGGAAACTTTACTCCATGAGGACAAACAAGCAAGGAGCCCCGAGGACCATCAAGATGCTTTAAACGAGGAGGAGGATACTGAGAAGAAGGATTCACCCAAGGAGCATCTATATACCGAGTCCCCCGTTAGGCATGAAACATTCAAACAAGCTTCTGATGAAGGAAAGGAAGATGGAAGAACAAATGAGAAGGCTATTGTCATCAAGAACTGTTGAACTAGAAAATGAGGATAGTGGGACTCAAAGTGAAGCGCCAGGGAAGGAATCCCAAACGCCTGATTGGCTGCAAAGACAACTCAAGCAAAACACTCCCACATCGAAGGATCCCAAGCCAACGCTGGAAGCCATCATGGCCAGAGCAGGAATAAGCACCAGAAAGGACAAGAAGTTGAGTGTTAGATCGAAGATAAGCATGGAACATGGCATAACTTACAATGTCTCCACCATCGACCTAGGAGTGGCCACAAGAGAGCTGAAGGTTGAGCATCTCCAGGAATCGATCGCCACAGTGGTGCACCTTATCCAGCAGGATAAGATCTCCAAAGAAGAATTAAAGGAGCAGGTGGCTGATCTAACAACTTATATTCATCTGTGGTCATCTCCAGATGAGCAGCCTACAACATCATTGGCTCCACCTCAGTTGTTGCCCAGGGAACAGATTGACAAACTAGAAAAGAGACGGAACTTGGACAAAACTACAGAAAAGTGGTTCCGACAGGTTTTGGACATAGGGAACATAGGTATCAACGTGGTTGTTCGGGCAGCAAATAGGTTCCTAAAGGTTCAGAAAACTCTTGAGGACACAAGGAAAATCTGTGAGAAGTTTCCTAAGAAATAAAATGCAGCCTACCCAAAGATTGAGGCCATTCTCGCGTTGCCGAGTGATATCTGGGAAAAGGACTTAGCCTTCAAAGACGACGACCACTGGCTGGTGGAGACCTAGAAGTGAGACTATAATCACCAAAAGAGAAGGCTGGAGTAGATTTTGGAAGGGATAGTGCTTGATATTGAATGGGCAAGGGAGTCTAGGGAGGAGTGTACTCAGTACCTCAAACTGATGATGGGGTATGAGGTGCCCGCAGTTGAGATCAATCCCGAGAACATCAAGCCCCACTTCTTGAAGATTATGGAAGATAGGATGTCTGCCAAAATCACCACTGAGTTCAAGTGTTTTCCGGCCTGAGCCTTCGCACAATCAGAAGCTTGCAAAGAGAATGGTGCTAAGTGCGAGGTAGACTGGAAGAAGCTTGGCAGCAATTCTTAGGAATGGAGTTACCAAATCTTGAAATCCGACATCGTGGAGGTAGATAAGCTCCAGTCCCTGATCCTGAGTTTCATGGAGTATGTCATGGTGAAAAAGCGAGAGGGCAATCCAGTCATCGACGAACAGTTCCTTGAAGAATAGCTACAGCAGAGGGCAAATGGCTAAAAGACAAATTTGTTACAGTGTTGTCACTATATGACAAAATAGGGAAGAGACAAGAAAGTATTTATAAATGTAATATATTTGGGGGTAAGTGAAATCCTAATGTAAAATGAATCTTGGCCACTCATTTTGTTTTTTGAAAACTATAAATAGGGCTCTCCTCCTCTCATTTTAAGGGAGTTGAGTTGTTGTAAAGGCATGCTGCAGAAATTATAAATAGAAAATACAGTCATTTTTTGGTGTATTTTCTAGGTTTTTCAATATGTTTCATGATTCCTCTCCCTTTTAGTTATAGTTTTGCTTTAAGTTACTTTGCTGTTCTAGCATCTTCAGTTTAGACTTGGTGGATTTAGTATGTTATTTATGGTTTTAGAGATAGTTGCTCTGTGTATTCTTTCCTTTTCCATACTTTTGGTCATTTGTTGAAGGTAGATGACTGTGCAAAGTTAGTTTGGACTTTGATTCCATTGCTGCTCATTAAACTTTATCTTTATTCATGTTTCCATAATGAATGAATGATGAACATCTGCAGTCCCTAGAAGATAGCACAGATTTCATGATATTGTGAGAATTCTGATTAAATAAAATCCAGTTTAAGGAAACTGTCCACAGTAGGAACCTCCATGATCACTGTTCATCGTTAGTTGCGGGTCCAGGAAACATCTTTCTTCCTCGCCCTTTCCTTTTTCCTTTTTTTTTAGAAACAACTTGTGCCAAGGTTCATTGCACATTGTAAAGCCAAATCCAATGAAATAATGGAGTCTAAGACTACTACCTAAGCTTACAGCAAAGCATATCAATTCTAGACCTCTAGAACTCCATTTATCGACTCAATTCCCCTACATCTTCAACCACGTAAGGTCGCCTTGTGATTCCAACAAATCACATAAACAACTGATATATTCCAAGCATCATCAAGATCTAACATCCAAGAGACCTTGGGATAGTGTTCTGCAATTTGATTGTGGAAGATTGTCTTTCAAGAGAGGTGATGCACCTATGCATTACTTGTGTTGACAAGTGCATGAAAACACCATCAATAGAATTGGTGCTAGAAGGAGGGCCTTGAAAGGGTAAAGTTGGATCGAATCGAGTCATTCTCCCCTAAGAGATTCCACTAAGTACTGAGATCTACACCAAGTAAGGGGGAGTTGCAGATATTACAGCCCCCCATCCGAGCTAAGAGAGCTAAACATAGGGGATCATCCATCACCAACTCCGTGGAGCAGCTCACTGTCCCTTCACCTCTGCCCTCTTCATCCTCATTAATAGAATCATCTTCCACTTATCCCACCACCGAGATCGTCCAAGTTTCCGCTTCATCTGGGTTGAACGTCACCTCCCAACTGAATGTAGTCCCCAGCCTAGTTGCCACCTCCCAGCTGAATGCAGTCCCCAGCCTAGTTGCTGCCTCCCCAGATGTTGTTGTCCCGTCCTTGCCATAGAGCAACCTAGCATAGCCACCTCCACCACCTTTCCCAATGGCAAGGTTGGGTAACAACCCGTCTCCCCTTGCTTTCAACCTCTATCATGATATGCCCAAGAATCTTGAGAATTTCTACACGAAGTTCAACTCTCAGGATCCACAGAGGACAGCTGAGGAACATGTCAGAATCTTTGAAATTGCTTTGAAGACTATGCAGATCATATACAAGGATGTAGCTTGCAGGCTCTTTCCTTACTCCTTGGGGGAAGAGGCCTTCTATTGGTACATCAATTTGCCAGCTGGAACCATCAGCACATGGGATCTCTTGAAGAATGCATTTCTACAGAAAGTCAAGACCCCAGTTAGCCCTACAAATTCGTACAAACATTTCATGGTGGTTCAAAGGGAAATCAATGAACCAATCAACACATTCAACGATCACTTCCACAGAGTATATACTCGGCTGCAGGCTCCGTATGTTTTTAACGATGCTATTGTCCTACTTGTTTACTATGCCACATTGGACAACCTCACTTCAGCATTGGTGAAAAGGATGAGGCCGCCACCAACTAGGTTGGTCGATGCGTATGTTGAAGCCATCATTGCCAGTACAGATTTGGGACAGAATATATCTAGTCCATTACCTTTTTTTGGACAAATCATGCATCTGGCATAGATACAGGGACTCACGCAAGTGTTACAGCATCAAACACCTCTGTTAAATCTACTACCTTAGCTGCCTATGGTTCCACATCTTGGATAGCCAATGAATCAGGCGTACCCAATGCCTCATTACTTGTTACCCCAGCAGCAACAGTCACATCCACAAGGATCCCAGATGCTAGCATACCTTCAAGCAGTGGAATTCCCACCTGCTCATCAGAATCAACCGGTAGCACAGCCTGTGTTCCTTCATAATACCGCGTTGCAACCAAGTAGTACTGAAAGGGATAAGATTGATGAGCTTACAGAGATGGTCAAGAAAATGTCAATCGAGATGACACTCCTAAGAAATCAGAACAACTAGCTACAGATGTCACAAAAGACCATCCAGGCCAACTTGAATAGGGAAAATCAAGATCACCGTGAAAATTGAGACAATTGGGACGCTGGCACATCGTCGGGGCAGAATTATGACAGGAATCAGAACTCGGGCCAAAACTTTGATAGGAGGCCCTTCCAAAGGCAAAACCGGACATGGAATACCTACCCTAACAATGGCAATGTTCGCACACCCCTTGATCAGCCCAACAACAACAATAGTGAAAACCCCGCAAGCGGAGTTTACTTGGCAGAGGCTGCATTATCCGGTTGGTGCTGCATACACAAGACAAGCTGCCATTCCGAGTTGGATTGTTCAGAGTTTCAAACTACGGCCGAAATCTTCCAAGTGGAAGTTCAGAATATAGTCAACAATTCGGGATGTCGGGACATCGTCCCATCTGATCCGTATGACGCCTCAGTGCTGGTGCTAAATCAAGCGCCTTTTTCAAAGGCAGAATGCAACACCCCCGAGCTAGAGAACACTGCTTCAAATCATCATGACATAGCAAGAGAGGTAAGTTCTGAAAGTCCTTTGGCTCAGCTTTTCAATTTAGTGGATAATGGTCCCAAAGATGACAAGGAGTAATTTAGGGAGGACAAAGTCCAAATGTTTCACCAATGGACTACCCCTTATAACCTCAGGAATAAACAAGTAGGAGGCCATGCTGGAGGTCCATTCATGAATTCCACCCCACCAAACAATTTCAGCACCCCTCCTGATCCGAGTGTAAACAATAATCCGAGTTTTCCACTTACACCCACACAATACCTCAACAGAAATAAACAACAAAGCGTTGGCCAAGGTCAAAACGTTTCCAATGACCAAGAAATTGAGCAGATGGGGGAGTATATTGTTGAAGAATTTAAAAGGGTAAGATAAGTGTGTCCGCATTCGAACTTCTAAAAGTGCCCGCAGTCAGGAACGTCTTTTTTCAAATGATAAATGGGACCCCGTCAATAGGGACAATTCAAGAAGAGACCCCAGCTAAGAAGGTTTCTTTTAGTGATCAATCAAATGAGCCGGTTGTTAGATAGATTTTCAACAATAAGCCGGACCCACCATCAGGTCAGCAGGCAAACAAGTAGTCTAAAAGGGCAGCTAATCTGGCACCAACCCAAAATAAAGGCAACGAGAAAGAAAAGGCCCAGGTCACTCAGGTGGACATTTTTGGAGGGTTGTTTCAAGGGAAATTCGAGACCCCTCCCTTTCTGACCACCGTCCGTGTGTTCGGAAAGAACCTCCATAATTGCTTGCTAGATTCAGGGGCCTCAGCCAATGTCATGCCTCTGTATGTGTGCAAGTCACTCGGAATAACGCCCACTCCTTCTTGGTGAAAGGTGATGCAGCTTGATAAAACTGAAATCAACATAGTTGGGGAGATCAACAAGATACAAATACAACTTGCTGCTGATACCCGGATCCAATAGACTATTGACATACAAGTGGCTGATATCCCAGATACCTATGGTATAATTCTAGGTATGGATTTCATGAGGGCACTGAATGGATATGCCGCCACAGATTACTCTCATATATGGCTTTTGTGGAAGGGAATTCCTAATCAGATCTGGATTGACAGGGAACCCCGGATGAAATCCATGATTACTAAGTACAATAATACGAATGAGGTGTTGTATGCCGAAACAATTCTGGGAAACTATTCCCCGGTAGCATACCTAAATGAGCAAGAAGACTTTGAGGGCAAAGGAATGAGCGAGGTTCTTCTCGTATTTTGTAGTCCACCTGTTGACCAATACTCCTCCAAGCACTGAAATTCTCATCAAGCCTGATAACAAAGAGTTGGGAGAAGGTTATGGTCGGGGGCTGCTCGATAGTTTCCAAGATTTTATGGGAAAGTGCGTACATGACCAGCTTAGCCTAGGAAATCGAGTGAACCTTCAGGAGCTCTTGCTCCCTAACTGGTGTCAGGTACACAATGCTGCTCATTTAGAATTTGACTACTGCTTATGTCAAGAAGCAATTGAGCATGCCCAGAGATGAGCCACCCCACAGGCGGATGCAGGATTTGCATCCGATAGATGAGTAGGTCTCACCCCTATAGTTCCCAAGGTGGTCACTGAAATTCTTCCCCCACCGGAGGTCAAGGCAGTTTCTGTCAACCCCGCATCAAGGATTCCCCCGAATTCTGGACGTTGCACTTTGATGGTTCTAAATCCAAGCACAGGGTTGGGGCAAGTTTTGAACTGATCATTCCCAAAGGTAAATCATACTTTTCCACTCATAGACTGCAATTTTATTGTACTAACATGGCAGAATACGAGGATTTGGTGTTGGGCCTCTTGATGGCATTGAGAAAGGATGTCAAGATGCTCCAGGTGTATGGAGATTCGGAGCTAGTCATAAAGCAAGTTAAGAAGCTCTATTCTTGTTATGACCAAAGACTCACTAACTACCGACACCACGTATGGGACCTGCTCGAAGGGATGGATGCTTTCAACATTCAACTAATCCCATGCACTTAGAACTATGTCGCCAATGCCCTAGCACAAGCAGCAAGTACACTGCATCCATTATCCCTATCCGGCCTCAAACGATTCAAGGTGGAACTCACTTCTATCCTGTCGGTGCCGGATAACGTAGCCAATTTCTAGGTATTCAATAATGACAAGCATATCCTAGACTTCATCACCAGTTCGGATGTGTTTGCTGCTCGGATAATCGATGAAGTTGAACCCCAAGAATTGGACTTAGATTTAGAGGGGATCATTAACTTGAAGACCAACACCATCCCTAGAGGCATGGTCAAATTGGAGCGGATCTTTGACCTCGATAAAATCAGAGAGCGAGATCAACGGGCCAAAGAAGATACTATCAACGGTCAGTGTGATACCTACAACCTGTGAACAGTTGGAAATACCAAGAAAATGTTCATAGGTAAGGTATGTGTTCCCAAAGAAAGAAAGGAGATCGTCGAGGCGCTACAAAAATACCATGATGTCATAGTCTGAAGCTATGATGATCTCAAGACATATGACACATTGATCATCACGCACACTATCCCTCTCAGGCCAGATGTGAAACTGTTCCGCCAGTGGCAGTGCCCCGTCAATGCTCTATTAGAGCCAATCATTTATAAGGGAAGTACAAAAGCTGCTATCAGCCAGGATCATCTTTCCGATCAGACACTCTACTTGGGTAGCAAACTTGGTTCCCATCAGAAAGAAAAGCAGGGAAATCAAGTTGTGTGAGGACTTCTGCAATCTGAATTGAGCATCAGAGAAGGACAACTATCCTATACCTTCATTGGATGAGGTGCTACATGTAGTGAACGGGTCCCAGTTGATGTCCTTTCTGGACAGATATTTGGGATACAACCAAGTCATGGTGCAATACGAAGATTGACACAAGACAGCGTTCATTACCAAGTGGGGAACATTCACATATAGAAGGATGCCCTTCGGGCTAAGCAACGCTGGTGCCACTTTTCAATGTGCCATGGACATCACATTCAAGGACCTTATTGATAAGTGCATCATCATCTACATGGATGACTTAATGATGTTTTCAAAGCAGTGAAGCAATCATGTCGTTGATTTATGCAAGGTCTTTGAGAGATACCGCACATTTGGGGTATCCCTTAACCTGAGAAAGTGTATCTTTGGGGTCACAGAAGGGAAATTCCTCGGGCATGTTCTGTCTGAACAGGGAATTTCTATTGACCTCGAGCGTATTCAATCCATCATGAAAATCCAACTGCCAGGCAGCAAGAAAGAATTGAAGTCTTTCTTTGGAAAAATCAACTTTGTCTGCAAGTTCATTATAGGCTTTGCGGAAATAGTCAAACCACTCAACGCCATGCTAAAACAAGATGCCAAGGTTGATGGACCCCCGAAGCAAAATAGGCTTTTGAGGAAATCAAGAAGGCCATTGCTGATGCCCCTGTGCTAGTCAACCCAAACTACCTAAAGCCCTTCTTTATTTACTCCTTCACTTCAGATCATTCCTGTGCCAGCATCTTGATGCAAAAGGATGACGAGGAAAGTGAACACCCAATCGCCTTCATGAGCACCCCCTTGAAGGATGCCGAACTACATTATCATAATGTCAAAAAATAGGCTTATGCCCTTGTTAAAGGAGTCAAGAAGTTTTGACACTATATCTTATGCAACAAAGTCTTTGCCATAGTTCCTAACCCCGCCGTAAAAACATTGCTTATGCAGAATGAGTTGGGGGAATGAAGGGCAAAGTGGATCATAGTGCTGCAAGAATACGACATGGAGATTCAACCGATGAAGCTAGTAAGAGGACAGGCACTCGCCCAAACAATGGTGGAGGTAGTTGTTGATGTTGTACCTGAACTCACGGTGCAACAGTACCAGCTGGAGGATGTCTCCCCAGGAGAATGGTATGATGACGTAGTGTACTACTTGTTGAACCACAAGTGCCCACCCCGTCTGCAAGGAGTCCAGAGATGAGCTCTGAGATTGAAAAGTAGCAGCTATATGTTGCAAGGCTCTATTATGTACAAGAAAAATCATGAAGGCATCTATCTGTGATGCCTGGAAAAGGAGGAAGCTGATCGCGTCCTTAAGCAATTCCATGACAAATTCAGAACTGGCCATGGCTCAGGCCTATCGACTGTGCATCAAGTACTGAGAGCCAGGTACTACTGGCCCACCGTTTTTAAGGATGCTCACAGTCATGTCTGTACCTGCCATGTGTGCTAGACTACTGCTGCCAGGGAAAGGAATGTTGATGTCCCATTACAACCTGTTCTAGAGGTAAGGCCTTTTGCATAATGGGGTCTCGATTTCATTGGTCTAGTGAGTCCTCCATCATCTGTGGGACATAGGTACATTCTAACCACTTCTAATTACTGCACTAGATGGATAGAAGCAATAACTTGTAGGCAATGTACAACTGAAGTCGTAATCAATTTATTAGAAAGTTTTATCTTAAATCGTTTTGGTTGTCCATATGCCCTAGTATGTGATAATGGCCCTGCATTTGCTTCACTGAAATTCACAAGTTGGGCCTTTGATTATGGTGTCACCCTAAAATTCTCCTCTAACTATTACCCTCAAGGCAATGGCCTTGCTGAGTCCACCAATAAGAACTTGATCACGGTAATTAAAAAGCTGCTAGATAGGAATCCTAAGGATTGACACACCCAACTTCGTTTCGCCTTATGGGTAGATTGCACTTGCCACAAGGTTGTCCTTGGAGATTCCCCGTACCATCTAGTCTATGGCTTAGAACTTGTCTTCCCCATACATTTGAAAATCCCAACCCTCTAGTTCATCAACGAATTTTATGAAGGAAGAGACCACAGAGAAGCTCGCCTCACCGAGCTGCTGCACCTTGAAGAGGTATGAGATTGTGCAATAGAAAATTTCACCAAACACCAGGGTGTAGTCAAAAGATGGTTCGATCATCAAGCCAAAGTTAAGGCCTTCCGCATTTCTGATCTAGTCCTCTACTGGGACAAGGCCCATGAAAAGAAAGGGGGACACAATAAATTCGACAAGCTTTGGCTTGGCCCCTTTTAGATTGCTGAAATCCTTGGAGATAATGTTTTTCATCTAAAGACTCTTACTGGTGAAGACATCTCATTGCCAGTCAATGGGAAGCACCTCAAGCACTACTTCTAGGCCTGAGCTCTCATGAGATGTTAGTGTAAATACTTGTATATAGGTTAAGATAGATTTCCTGCTTTATTCTTTGGTTTTGTTTGCCTTTATGACTGCTTTGTTGTGATTTTGGGAAGTGTCTCCCTGTTCTGCTGTGGTGGTCATGCCCGGTCCAACGAATGGTTACCTTGCTGTCCGCTTTCATCCTATTCTCTAGATAAGCCATCATTCCCTACTATTACCCTCTGAAAGCTCCTAAGTATCGATTTTCAACTTTCATAATTTGCACTAACCTAGGATGGCTATCTGCTTGAATCCTTGCACTTATCATGGAACACAAAACAAATTTAAGAAAATATCTCCAAAGAATGGTATGGTGATTTCTAGGAAGCAGAGATAAGTGAAAAATCCAAAGTTTGTTCCAGTGACCACTGCAATTCTCAAGCCCATTGTGAACTTTGTTGTTCGCATGGTTGACACAAAAAATAAAGAAAAGAGAAAGTGCTAAAAGGAAATATCCAGCGCAAGCAATAAATGAATTGCAAAAATCAACTGTATGGGTGTGCGAATATCTCTATCGGGGCTATGGACGTCTGGCTGGCAGTAGAGCTATGTTCATGAGATCATAGCGACAACTCCGTCGGGGCTATGGACGTCTGACTGACAGCGGAGCAATGTTCAGGTTACTTTTGGGATTAGATGAACTACGTAGCTTATCCCCTCCGACCAATGGTTACTTGTACTTTCTCTAAGGAAAGATAATAAACTCACCATGCACACACTTCCATGATAAAGTTGCGTTCTGATTCAATCATGCCTTCCTTAAACTCTCCTCAGTTCAGCTTTGAAAATTATATTGGGTCTGCGTAATCAGAGATCTAGGTTCGGAATGAATATTTATCTCTAGAACACCGAGAGTGTTCTCCCAGCAGAGTCACCATTTGTTGTGCCTTTTGCACACATGCCACGTTTGAAATGGGGACCCTCTTTTCCCTCTTTGCTTTTTGGTCCCTTTCGTTTCACCTCATTTTGCATTCCCATTTTCGTGCTTCGAAGCAATGGGTAGCACGTTTCCCAATGCCATATTTTAAGTCTTGAGCTATCTGGGTTTTCCTTGTCGAAATTCTGGTATTTGTGGCAATTTTCGGGTTTCCCCTCCTGGGTTTCCCCTTCCGAATTTCCTCTATCGGATTGCCTCTGTCAGATTTCCCTTACCGCATTTCTTGTCAATCTTCACTGTTTTCGAACGGCTGCCCCAGGACGGCTTTCCGAACCCCGCACCCTAGACCTCCCGCCACCACTGCACTTTTCGAGCTCACCAACCAAACCTGCAACCGTATGGAAGAGTTAATATCACATTAATGGTAGTTCTGCTATAAAAATGAATTTTTCGGCCGCCATTATCATTTTCGCGAGTGATAGAGAAAGTTGAAGAATTCCCAGCGAATTTGGTTTTCCTCCTATCTCGGATTTCAAAGTTTTTTCTCGATGACCTTCACGCATCCGACAGCTTGTTCTTCGGATTCTCAAGGTAGGTTTTCTATCCGCGCGCCCTCGCTTTTCATTTTTGTGAATTTTCAAATTTTCTTAAAAGGAAAATGTAAAATGAAACCCAAACTACGTAAATCTGCACCCTCCGCACATAACCCATGTTTTAAAAATCTGAAAAATCAGCTGTTAGATCACCCAAAATTCGATCTAGAACCTTCCTGCATTGCAGCTGTTCTTTGGAATAGCGCTGGCGCCTTCCGGGCCCGGGTCTTCCAGTGGCCGTATGTACCCCCCTTCATCTTTTAAACTTGCTTTTTCTTCTTTGGATTTTAGTCTCCAGAATTCCCTTCTCCGGATTCCGTTGTGTCTCCGCTGTTCCAAACAGCCCTGCCCAAGCGTCTACCTGACCCTCGGACCCCGGACCCTCGAGGTCCGTCCAAATTTCAAACTTTGCAATTCTCTTCAAATCTGCCCTCGAAATTCGGTTTCCAAAATTCTGTTCTTGAAATTTCGTCCCTCTTTCGCCGTTTCAAACAGCTTCCACCTTGTGGCTTTCCAGACTTCGTTTCTCGGCCATAGAATCTTCCATTTCTCAATCAAAACTCTCGATATTTTCTTCCTCTTGGACTTCCGCCTCCAGAATTCCCTTTTCGGGATTCCGTTGTGTTTTCGCCATTCCAAACGGCCCCATCCGAGCATCTTCCTGGATCCCGGACCCCAGTCCGCTATCCGTCGGAACCCGAAGCCTTGGTTTTATTTTCCTCCGAGCTCCATCCGGGTTCTGAACGCCGAAATTCCCCCCTCAGAATTCCATTCCTCCTGCACCGTTCTAAATGGCGATCTCGGAGCGTCTTTCCGACCTCCGGGTCCCGATGCCTCATTCATCGCCCGGTTGTCCTGAACCCTCTGGCTGCTTCCAGAAGCTTCCTCCCAGGTTTCCTTCCTTGGGTTTCCTCTTTTGTTTCGCCATTCTGCATGGCTGACCCATGACCGCTTCCTGGCGATGGCAATCCGAGACTCAGATTTCGTCGCCCGAAATTTTGTTTCCTCTGCGCCATTTCAGATGGCTTCCATGCAAATGATGCCTGAACCTCCAAATGGGGCATCAAATGACCTCCAAATCCAAAATGGATTTCGACCCACTTGCTAGAATTTGGTTTTCTTCCATTTCCAACCTCAGGAAATGCATATGCGAATTCCATTCTCATTTTTCCCTTTCAAACGACATTCTGCCAAGGGATTTCTGGCCAAGGAACTTCGGATTGTTTGCACTACCCTCTAATGGTGAAGTATCTCGCTTCCATGATTATTAAGTATGAATTGTGATTGTCGGGATAATCTTGACATGCAGGTATTTGCCACTGGCCATTTTGTCAAGTTCATCTTTACTAATTCTCGTCTGTTGTGCAGGATTTATGGAATCCGGTCCAGAGACTTCTGATGCTTCCAGAAAAGGAAAATGAATAGGTAAGCAACAAAGCGGCAAGGAAGATAAAGAACTGATGAAATATAAATTCCAAGGGGTCCCTATTCAATCTAGGTTCACTACCCTTTGGAGGGATGTTTCAGATACCAACATCGGGCAAGTCGATGTTGATGAATTCACACAGAGGGTTAGAATGAACTCGAAAACAACAAATGTAAAGTTGATAAAGAGCAGTGGACTTGCTAAGGCTGCAGGTTTCTCACCGGCCGTAGTGGCCCCGGAGCTGGTGATGGCATGTGTGGAGGCATACCAATCGGATACCAAAACAATTGTGGATCATGAGGGGAATATCCTTGCAGATATGTCTCCATCGGGTATAACAGAGACCTTCCACATTCCTGCCTTCGAGAGCATGGAGGTCCCCACCATGGAAGACTATAAGGAGGTGTGGGAACAGGACCCATTGGATTGTAAAAGGCTTATCAACCAGTGTTGGTTGAAGGAAAAATGGGCTAGTGCTGGGAAGCTTCCTCAGGAGCTCTACCGCAGCGATTTCTTCGAAGACTACCATGACCTTGTAACGCTGCTCAACCCAGTCATGGACCTTCCCAACATGGTTTTGTATCAAGAATGGATGTTCTATTTCATAGAACAGGTTCTTTAAGGTAAGCGTACCACCTTCTATTGGGGCAAGATAATCAACGACTACTTCCACGAGCAGTTTATCATTATCAAGAAAACTAACAAATTCTTCATGACCTCTTCCTTGGTGTATTCCCTTGCCAATCAAAGATATTATCAAGGGTTGACAATGATACCTAGTGATCTATCAGGGCCAGAGCTCAAACCTTATGACAAGTACCCTCAGTTGCAGTTTAGGAATTTCAAAAGGAACTACTACAGGGTGAATGGCGCATTCGTTGCCCACATAATTTGGGCAGTAGGAGGCGATTTTCATAGGACATCCCACAGTGCCAGGGTCATCCTCAGACAATACGCCTTCCGGTACATACAGTTCCCAAGGTTCACATATATTTGTGCCGAAGGATTCTCAAACAATCCAAACAAGCTGCCCTGGTACCCAAATGACCAGATCGTTCTCTTGGAACTGACTCAGAATCTGCGACACATTCACAGTGTCTTGAGTGAAAAACATCTGGCGGGCCCCGTCTACCCCATGAAGCTTGGTCAAGGGATGTATAAGTTCCACACTTCCTAGTGCATGGGATATTCGGAAAGGGAGCTAGCAGAGTATAATTTTGAACAATACACAGCGAGGCCACGAATGGATCCCTATGGCCATGTCAGAAAGGCACTGGGGCATGGATATGCCCACCTCCACAACATCGAGGACTTTTGGGCCAACTGTAGGGATGATCTTGAGGTACGGTTGTGATATTATATGCACATGACTGTCATCCATGTACGAAGGGTGAACTTATGCCCGGTCCCTAATCAGCTAGAGGAGGATGAGGACACAGTGGTGGATCTGAGTTATGATGCAGTTTCCAACCTCCTGCTGCTTGCTATCAACTGGAATGCGCTGGAGCTTAATGATATCAGTGTGCTCACCAGGGTTGTCAAAGTCTGAACGAGAGCATGGATCGATGAGAAGGTGGCCCAATTGAAACAACAAGGGGTCATCCTAACATACACTGAGATTGCAAGTGAACATGTAAGTGAGCCAAGTGGCTCCGAGGGTGAGGAAGTTGCCACTGCAATATGGGAGACATCTAAGGCCCCACCACCTCTGAGGACAAGGAAAAGAAAGGAGGCTAGCCAACAACTGCCCAAACCAAAATTCTATGTCCGTAAGTCTTCCGAGCCGGAGTCCTCTAAGAAGAAAAGAAAAACAACAGGACACACAGAGACAACGGTGATGCCCAAGGGTTCGCCCCTCGGGATCGCAAGCAAAGGATCTAGCTCTTTTGGATCTCCACCCATTGTGATCACCACCACCACCCCGCTTACCTCAATTCCAGCTTCTGCTTCCTCCCCGCCTGCATTGGATATCTCCGTCCACCTTGCTCCTTCTCCTCTAGTATTGTAAGTCATTCCCGTAGATTCATCGTCCACCGCCACCTTGCCAATGACCTCTTCCTCCATGTCTCCTTCCCTTCCTTCTATTTCCGCTACCACAATGCCAACCCCAAGCCTTCCAGAGTCTTTTGTGAAGTATATGCAAAATGTGCCTTCTAAGCTTTCAGGGATGCTCACCAATCCAATAGTCCAGGCTGCGATAGCTCAGGCTATGTCCTCCACTCCAACGGCATCCCCCTCTACTGAATCACCAAAGATGAAGGCGACCATGCACATATTAGATGAGTGTGAATGACAACAGTTAGAGGTTGAGAAGGCGCCGGAGTATGAAGAGTTTGAATATCATGAACATCCCTTGTTCGAGCGTCAGAAGATTGATAAGGTGGCCTATGAGTCTTCCAGTGAGTCTAGTGAGGGCAGTGATGACCTTGATGTTGAACTGATCTGAGAATCGAATGATCCCAAACTCAATGCAGAGTGGGGCAAGCAGCTCAAGGAAATTGAGGACAAGGAGGCCAAGGACCGGCTCGCACAGGAAGAGGAGACTACTTCTCTAGAGATGGAAGGTGATAGGTCTCCAACTGAGGAACATGGCCAGACTCTAGAGCATGATAAGGAAACTTTCATCCATGAGGAAAAACAAGCAGGGAGCCCCAAGGACCATTAGGATGCTTTAAATGAGGAGGAGGATACTGAGATGAAGGATTCACCCAAGGAGCAGCTATATACCGAGTCCCCCGTTAGGCATGAAACATTCGAACAAGCTTCTGATGAAGGAAAGGAAGATGCAAGAACAAATGAGAAGGCTATTGTCATCAGAACTGTTGAACTCAAAAAGGAGGACAACAGGACTCAAAGTGAAGCACCAGGGAAAGAACCCCAAATGCCTGATTGGCTACAAAGACAACTCAAACAAAAGACTTCCACATCGAAGGATCCCAAGGCAAGGCTGGAAGCCATTATGGCCAGAGCAGGAATAAGCACCAGAAAGGACAAGAAGCCGAGGGTTAGATCAAAGATAACCATGGATGCCTTGGGATCAAGACCAGTGCAAATAGCAACGTCGATGGTTGGGGAACATGGCATAACTTACAATGTCTCCACCATCAACTTGGGAGTGGCCACAAGGGAGTAGAAGGTTGAGCATCTCTAGGAATCGATCACCACAGTGGTGCACCTTATCCAACAGGATAAGATCTCCAAAGAAGAATTAAAGGAGTAGGTGGTTGATCTAACAATTTATATTTAGCAATGGTCATCTCCAGATGAGTAGCCTACAACATCATCGACCCCGCCTCAGTTGTTGTCCAAGGAACAGATTGACAAACTAGAAAAGAGACGAAACTTGGAAAAAACTACGGAAAAGTGGTTCCGATAGGTTTTGGACATAGGGAACACAAGTATCAATGTGGTTGTCCGTGTAGCAAATAGGTTCCTAGAGGTTCAGAAAACTCTCAAGGACACAAGGCAGATCTGTGAGAACTTCCCTAAGAAATACGATGCAGCCTACCCGAAGATTGAGGCCATTCTCGTTTTGTCGAGTGATATCTGGGAAAAGGACTTAGTCTTCAAAGACGACGACCACTGGCTGGTGGATACCTAGAAGCAAGACTCTAATCACCAAAAGAGAAGGCTGGAGTAGATTTTGGAATGGATAGTGCCTGACATTGAATGGGCAAGGGAGTCCAGGGAGGAGTGTACTCAGTACCTCAAATTGATGATGGGGTATGAGGTGCCCGCAGTTGAGATCAATCCCGAGAACATCAAGCCCCACTTCTTGAAGATTATGGAAGATGGGATGTCCACCGAAATCACCACTGATTTCATGTGTTTTGCGGCCCAAGCCTTCGCATAATCAGAAGCTTGCAAAGAGAATGGTGCTAAGTACGAGGCAGATTGGAAGAAGCTTGGCAGCAATTCTCAGGAATGGAGTTACCAAATCCTGAAATCCGACATCATGGAGGTAGATAAGCTCTAGTCCTGGATCCTAAGTTTCATGGAGTATGCCAGGGTGAAAAAGCGAGAGGGCAATCCATTCATCGACGAATAGTTCCTTGAAGAATAGCTATAGTAGAGGGCAAATGGCTAAAAGACAAATTTTCTATAGTGTTGTCACTAGATGACAAAATAGGGAATAGACAAGAAAGTATTTATAAATGTAATATATTTGGGGGTAGGTGAAACCCTAATGTAAAATGAATCTTGGCCACATAATAGAATCGAATCTTGGCCACTCATTTTTTTTTTTGAAAACTATAAATAGGGCTCTCCTCCTCTCATTTTAAGGGAGTTGAGTTGTTGTAAAGGCATGCTGCAAAAATTATAAATAGCAAATACAGTCATTTTTTGATGTATTTTCTAGGTTTCTCAATATGTTTCATGATTCCTCTCCCTTTTAGTTATAGTTTTGCTTTAAATTACTTTGCTATTCTAGCATCTTCAATTTAGACTTGGTGGATTTAGTATGTTATTTCTAGTTTTAGAGATAGTTGTTGTGTGTATGCTTTCCTTGTCCATACTTTTGGTCATTTGCTGAAGGTAGATGACTATGCAAAGTTAGTTTGGGCTTTGATTCCATTGCTGCTCATTAAACTTTATCTTTATTCATGTTTCCATAATGAATGAATGATGAACATTTGTAGTCCCTAGAAGATAGCACAGATTTCATGATATTGTGAGAAATCTGATTAAATGAAATCCAGTTTAAGGAAACTGTCCACAGTAGGAACCTCCATGATCATTGTTCATCAGTAGTTGCAGGTCCAAGAAATATCTTTCTTCCTCACCCTTTCTTTTTTCCTTTTTTTTTAGAAACAACTTGTGCCAAGGTTCATTGCACATTGTAAAGCCAAATCCAATGAAATAATGAAGTCTAAGACTATTGCCTGTTCCTGCAACAAAGCATATCAATTCTAGACCTCTAGAACTCCATTTATCGACTCAATTCCCCTACATCTTCAACCATGTAAGGCCACCTTGTGATTCTAGAAAATCACATAAACAACTAATATATTCCAAGCATCGTCAAGACCTGACATTCGAGAGACCTTGGGATAGTGTTCTGCAAATTGATTGTGGAAGATTGTCTTTCAAGAGAGGTGAAGCACCTATGCATTACCTGTGTTGAGAAGTGCATGAAAACACCATCAACAATTCCCTCTTAGCCATTGTCTGGATTTAATTTTTGACGAGATTATCTGCACTGGGGGATGATACAGATGAAATTGAAACTTTTGATTCTCCTTGCTTCTCAGATTCTCCTACCTTTCTCCAGATCCTTTCCATTTCCTTCTTAACTTTTACTGGATCAATCTTAATTATTGGTTCATATATTTTTACCAGATAGTCTCTTTTCATATTTGTACTTCTACAGTATCTAGCAAAGTGTTTGGGTTTTGCATTATAACAAACAACATTCTTCCATCCAAATTTTCCTTTATTCATTGTATATTTGCACTTGTTAGCCTTGTGTCCAAATAAATTGCAGTGATAATAGTAACCTTTGAATGTGTTAGGTCTCAAAAAAGTAGGATTTTAGACTAGAAGTGGGTGCCAGTTGCTTAATACATTTTTGGCTAATGAACGAGATGAATATAATTGATCACCCCCTGTTGTTTAGGCTCTCCTAGACCTAGGTAGGTGTACCCGAGTGATAAGGCAGATTTGAATGTGTAGACATGGAAAATATACTGACACACTTGATTGTGATTACTAACATTGTTTCATCCTCAATCATCTTCTTAAGCTTGTCATCACTTTTCATCCCTTAATCAAATAAATCATTATTTACCTGAATAAATCATTCTCTCATGTTAATTAAATTAATCAATCTGATTTACTTAACCCTATGTCTCTATTTAATTAAATAATTCATTTTATTTAATTAAATCTCAAAATTCATCCTATTAAATTGAATAAATTAAACCTTATTTAATTTAGTCTAACATCACATCCTTTTAATTAAATAAATCAAAATCTTTATTTAATTAAGTCTAAGTCATCTTCCTCTCATTTTGATTTAAATTAATCCTCAAATCTAAGTCAAAATGGTCAAATCAACTAATCTTCTATTAAATTAATTAAATCTTGATTAATTTAATCCTAATCACCTAATTTCTCTAGATTTTTCCACTTGCACATGAAAATACATTTAATTGATTTATTAAATCTTTGTTTTCTCTCAACATGGCATCTTTAGGGGAATATTCCTCCAAGTTTGAAAATCCCTCCAAGTGGATTTTTCCTTCCAACAAATCATTTATCTCCTCTTACATGTCCTTGTGCATTGAGCCAAGTGGCATTTAAGTCATTTTCTTTCCCTCTCCAACAATTCATTTCATGAATTTCAAAATCCACCTAATATCATTTATTGGCTCATTCATCAAAATGTGCACAAAATTTCTCCATTCACATCTTGACAAGTGGCACTTGGCCATGTTGGATGTTGAATGTTGAATGTTAAATGATCCTACATTGCTTCATTTTTCTCATTCCTCCATCTTGTCTTTATATAAATGGGAAGCTCTTCTTCTCATTTGGCATCCACAATTTAGAGAAAAGTTACTATCTTCATATTTTGAGCAAGTTCATCCATTTCCATAGCATTTTCCATCATCATAGTTAGGTTATTGCATATTTTATCAAGGAACCACATTGTTCCTCATCATCAAGTGGATCAAAAATCATCAAACCACACAAAGGAGTTGGGAAAGGGCCAATTTACACATCAAATTTTCACCAATTCCCCCATGGGATTGAGAGTTTGCATGCTTAAATAGGATTTAATTTATTTTCTGATTTTATTCTTCATTTCTTTCCTATTTTGAGCATTGTAGATGAATGTCATGGGGAATCTTAGTTCTAACTTGCATTTGGATCTAATAGTGTGTTTTTTTGCTATATTTGTGCAGGTCTAGGATTGGAGTTCACAGAATGTTTGGATATGATCCCTAACTTGGGTAATCTACTCACTATGGCACACTAGTGTGAAGTAGATGCAAGGCTAGTGACTAATTCCTACTGTAGATGTTTCAAGAATCAAATGTGTGAGTAAATTTTGTACTAAGTTGTTCTAATTTGACCAGTGCCTAATCTATTGGGTGAATGGAGACATATATGTATGAAGGGAAGACATATTCTTCTGCTTAACTCTAACTTTTTGGGCACTTGAGATGTTTTCACCTTGTACAAATATGAAGGATTATCAGATACTATGCTTTTTTTTATGAATCCTAATGTTACTCTCCCAAATTACTGTGATCTCATTAAAGGATTTTAATTCTTAGATTGAGGGAAACCAATCAGAACAACCACCTTATAAGGATTTTAATCCTTAGTAGGAACCAATTAAAATTAATTATTTGAAAGGATTTTTAATTCACTCCAACCAAAACCCAATCAAGGCAACCACACAACAATAGAAAATGTGTCCAGACAAATTATGTAAATTTGAATAACTTAAGAGAGCCACTTTGGATACAACACAACAACATATAAGCATGAAAAATTAACACACTAGTTGAACACTAAAAATAGATCACCAATTTATAACAGTCTTCTCCATTATATTGCTTCAAAGGTTATACATTAATAGCAGAAGTTTTCAGATATGCAAAATAGATGGATGGATATACCTATACAAATGACCTACTACTAATACTGATGATAATGATGATATCTCAAAATTGGGCCTTGGTTTCCCTACTTATACGGGAAGCAACAAGCTATAGGCCCATTCACAAAAGGTTATATCATTTGTTAACTAAAACTTGATTAACATAAACATAAAAACTTTAATAGTTTTCCAGTGGATGCACAAGAATCTGTTATTCTCCAGCAAGTGCCCATGATCACCTAAGACCTATTCAAGGCTCATGCTCCATCATGATGCACCCACGGCTATCGAACTTCAATATCTTGTCACTGCTTACTTGGCATGTGTGATGAATAATTTAACCTTTGAAACATGTTAAACATATCCTATCTTTCATTGCATATTCAAGTTCAAAGATCCATCCAATCTGTACATGTGTTTCTTCGAGCACCTTATCTTCATCATTAATTACATCAAGGGACATTGGTAGATACTGAATTATCTCTTCCTTCCATACATCCTGGTCTTTTAAGTCCGCTTCCTCGAAGAAACTCAGAAAAGCCATACTTAGTGACTAATTGAGGTCACTCAATTCCTAGGTGAGCATGTTATGGAAGTTGTTATGTGCATTTATAAGCTCCTGATACTCTTGAAGTACACTTTTATTGTCAACTTTGTTTTCCTTTATTTGTAGTTCCACCTCTTTCATTTTGTTACACAACCTATTGTGTTCTTGTAAAACTGAATATGTCTTATCAAGGATAACCCAGACTTTATTGGCAATTTTAATCATATCATCAAACCTCTTGCACACTAGTTCAGATGCCATTTTGAACATAGTGGTTTTTAGGTTTTTCTTTAGTTCCTATTGCCCTTTTCAGACTATTTCATAACCATGTTTCCAATATCTGGTCTTAGACATTGCTTCAAGTACTTTCCTTTCACATTCAATCAAAGGTGAGTAAGGCCCTTAAGAGGAAGGTAACCTATCTCTATAGTTGATCACTTCTTGTTTCAAACTCTCATTTTCATCAGTCAACCCCTTGTTATCTCTGACCAATTTTTGAATTTTAGCTTTGGTAAATTTGGCCACATTCACATTTAGATCAATAGTTTCCATAGGGTATGTATCCCCTACTCTCTGTACTAGAAGGTGGTCGAAGATTTGATCATGATTATTGATAAGGGAAGGCATCTTCCCTAGTGGGTAAGGGGCCCACATCAACAAAGTAGTGTTATCAAGGTTATACCCTAATCTAGTGTATATCATATCGTTGGCCTCATATGTCAATTGTAAGGCTTTATTCTTTCTCTTTAAGAAACTATCAAACACAATGGTTGAGCTAATGCCCCACCCTAGAAGGAGGATGACTCCAGCCTCTTGTAGTAATGCTCTTCCTTTTTAGGAGTGATGTCATCTATTTCTTTATCAACCTCAGATTGTAGTTATTTAAGGGCATCCACTTCTTGCTCAGGGTTGATTTCTTTTAGCTTTTCTCTAAGTATAATCTTTCCTTTTTATTCATAAATGAAAGCTTTAAACTCAAGGGTTCGAACAAATGCATAATCTTCAATGAATTCTTGGATAGCTCGATGTCTCACATTATCAGACAACTCATTAGCGGATTTAAATATGATTGCATTCCTCTCTGGTGTCTCTTCATACTGGGGAATAGTGGAGATGGTGATCTATGTAACTTATTTATCTTCCTTAACATCATCTTCGATAATAATAAGAGTATCCATTGATAAGCTAACCTACGGAGTAGGTTGAGGTGACAAATAACTTAATGGTTCCACATTCTCAGCCTATTTCCTAGAACTAGTATCTCTCCTTCTTTCAAAGGCTACGAGAGGCACATCCTTTGTTAGTTCTTCTTCATGTAAAATCAGTTGCTCAATCCTCTCCATAGAATCTCCTATTTCATGAAAAGTCTCTACATATAATAGATTATTATTTTTTCTCCAAGCCTTAGCCATGACAATTATTTTATAAGCATCCCTCCTCATCATTACTTTATTTTCATCACAATTCATAATGACATCATCAACAAATAATTCATGTTCCTCTGTGAAATTTTGGCACCATAAATGAAATGTTCGGGATCAAAATTCTCCCTCTTTTTCCCAATGGAAAGCAATAATGATCCATTTTTCTACCAATTGAGTCATATTTTGTATCAACAATGATGGTGAAGTCACCGAAACATAAAGTAGAAGGCATAAAGGTTTTCCTTCCATAGCTTAGAAGGTGCATGAAAGTTGAGAAGGCTAATTGCCTTACACTCTCAAGGTATGCAATTTTGTCTGGCATAGTTTTAGGCAAAAAAAATGGAGCTTCCTTGAATCCGTACACTCTGATTACAATACAATCTTTGAATGGATACCAATCCCCCCAATTATGGTTTACCTTTCCCTCAAGGTTTTTCTCCTTTGGCCTGAGAAATATTTGTATCTTCGGGGATAAATTATAATCACATATGTGGCCAAGTAATTTATATAAGGGTTTGACAAAATACTCACCAAAATATAAATAGTGGGATCTCCCACATCTATTATCCCATATGGATTTCCACATTTGCACTAGTCTATAATTCTCAACTCTTCTCCCCATATTCCTATTGCATGTCCTTCATATAGTATCATATGCATAAGTAGTGAATAATGTTAAAAATTGATAGCATCACTATTATTCCAAATGGATGTAAGTGATGAATTTATAGCCTCAGACAAGTACTCTGCATAATCGTAGGACCTAACATCCTGGCTTTGGATATTTGTGGATAAAACCATGGGAGTTATAGCCATTATAGCAGGGGCATGAATTCCTAAGACCTAGCCAACTGATTAATAAGTGTACTGGTAATATTCTTCAAATGAATCGATAGGGAATGTGGGCCTCTCATTACTACAAACCTTCTAGGTTGGTTCCTTGGACCCTTAGGTCTATGAAAATGTAACTTCCACCTCTTATAACTTGCATCCATGGTTTGATATTCTTCCAAAAAATCTCTTATCCATAATTTTTTTTCAGGGATGTGTCTAATTGAAAGACCATACAAATATAATCTTGTGTTATAATAATAAATTGTGAACCATCGTGGGAGTCAATTTCCCTTGTTTTAGGGTTTTAACTTCTATCCAACACTTTGAGCAGTTCTACATTAATAAACACATTAGGCATCACAAATTTTCTCAAATTAATTTCCAGGGATTCGAAATAGGCCTATGTCTATATTTCTTTCTATAATGGTATACAAAAAAATCATAGCCTCTTTGTGGAGTCCATACATCTCCCAAATCTTTGTGCTTATCTTCCAATGTTTTGCATGAAGGATTTAATTGGGTTGCTCTACTAGATTTTGGTTCAGAACTTGGACACTGATCTATCAAATCTTGGTTTAATGGCCTGGCCTCTATTTTCTACCGCTTTACTTTCAGTTTCTCTAGGGTTTTATCCATTTTAAAGCCCTACTTGTATAGTACTCCAAGAAAATTCGTATAGAACACTTTTAGTTGAGTTGAGAGAACTTAATTGAATAAACACTACAGTTCTTGAGCTGTCATCGTCCAACTTCATCTTCTCAATATTCAACCATAATTCGTAATAATTCTAATTTCTTAGGAGTTGGATTTATCGAGATTTGGCATGCTTGAGCCAGCTCTGGTTCATAAATGGTGCTTGTGCCACCTTTCTACTCAACTTGCAACATTAATGGTAGTTATCTCTTTGATAACCTCATCGGTCATTTCAACTTGGTGAAACATTATTTCATAATGTCAAAGAGACTTTAATTATATTTTTAAGGATGCTCATTTCTCTCTTTAATGTGTCCCTGATCATATTTTAAAATGTTGAAGAGACATTTGAATTTCTCTCTTTGATTCTACAAGGTCTCCTCAATGGCTGCATTTCAAGTTTTTTCCTCTTTGAGCCCCTAACATCAAAAATGTCGATGAGACTGATGAATATTTCTCTGACAAGCTTATGTCTCCTCGACATACTCGTGTTCCTTCCTTCAGTGGTATTTCCTCTAATAACCTTTATGTGACATTGAAATATTGGAGAGACCCATGGTTATCTCCCTCCAAAATCCTATAGTCTCATCGATAGTGCATCCCTGCAGCTATGTTTCTATCAAAGAGACTTTTGAAAAAGTCTTCTAGATGTTCACTTGTCTCTTTGACTTTTTGTGTTTGCTTGCTCTTGCAATGTCAAAGAGACTTCTTCATTTCTCACTCTGACACACTGATATCTCCTTGATATTGCCATGATACATGCCCAATCACGTTATTTCCAGTACTTTACCCTTTATTTTAGAGTAATCTCTCAATTTCTGAGATATTTTCTTCTATTTCCTGAATGCAAAACAATCATATATCCTCAGAGTTTTATTGTGACTGTGTCTCATCGGTGAGACAAGTTGAACATTCTCTTCAATTCATATAGGTCTCTTTGACATATTACTATTTGGGTTGTTGAAGGGACAATCGAGTATGTCTCCTCAAAGTGGCATTGTCTTGGTGACATACCTTGTGTCACCGAGGGGGTACATTTAAGAAAGATATTTATTTCAAAGTGGTTGTAAATGGTTTTATTCTACAAGCTATGTACATAAGGGAAATTTATGTTTTAAAGTTAAATATAGTAAAAATCATAGGTGAATGGGGTCTATGATGGAAATGGAATGTTGAAAATGTGTAGAAACCAAGGTGGAAATTTTAGCTCCAACAAACTGGATAGTTCATTTGACTTCTACATTTTATAGATTTGTGTCCAATTTTATTGCACTTGAAACATTGACCAGTGAATGGTAAAGCATTTTGATTCATTCCATCATTTTGTTTTACTTTATTTCCATAGTATTTTTCCTATTTCCAATTCTATTGCATGAATAACAAATGCCAATAAAAGATAAGTACCTTTGAGCATTAGGTTGTCTAATAGGAGTCCTTTCGGTATTTCTTCTTTGATTCTTGATCTATCTATTATTGCCTCGAGTCTTTCTTTGATTGTCAACCTTGCTAGTGAATTTATTTTCTTTTGAGATTTGTTCTTCTTCAAGTCATAAACAACCTTTATCCTTAGAAGGTTTCATTCCTACAATTAGTTCATCCAACATTGTAGAAATTCTCATAAGTTTATCCTCATGTCTTCTTTCCTTTCCTAGATCTGATTTCAAAATTACCACTTCTTGTCCAAGCTTTGCACATTCATCCATCTTTCTTTGAATTTTAGCTTTCTTTCAGTCTTCAATTTTCCTTTTCTCTTCCACTTGTTCTTTTAGTCTAGTGATGTCCTCATTTTCTTTCTTCAACTGATCATTGACTTCTCTATATCTATCCTTGAATTTCTTGATTTGTTCTCTTAGTTTCTTGACACACTCATTTGCTTCCTTCAGGCTTTCCTTCAAATACTTGTTTTCTTCTTCAGTTCTGTCAAGATCTTCAAGCGCAATTTCATGTTCACCATTATCTAAGATATAATCTTCTTTAATATATTTAGAAATAATTTCTTCCAGAGGAATAAGAAATATTTTATCTACCATGTATTCAAATTCCAAGACCTTCCTCAAGCTATTAGGATTCTCAAAAGGAACCAAGCTTTGATACCAATTGTTGAACACCCAGAATACTAAGAGGTGGGGTGAATCAGTATCCATTAAACCATTTGCATAATATCCATCCAAGAAATAACACAACTCTAATAGTAATAACAACTAAAAGCATAGAATAAAAACAAGATGACAACACACATGAACATCGATATTTTTATGTGGAAAACACAAAATGGGAAAAACCATGATGAGGGTTAGCTCACAATATAATATATCTGGATATAAAATATTACAATGGCTCACTATCAGGACTCACTATCCTTGAAGGCTCACAACCTGAAATAATTTACAAAATAGATTAAGGCTCACTGTCAAGAGGTGAACTAAGGTAGAATGCACTTCCTTGTGTTGGAGTTCAATTCTTGTGAAGTATTAAATACAAAACACTTATCTGTACAATATAATCAATAATCATGTCTTCTCATACATACAATTTCACATATTCACACTCTCTAAATTTCATCCTTTTTCTATTTCTTATCTTCACTTTCATACTTTTTGATTCTCAAAAATGTCTTACATATATACCATATATATTTTTATTTAATAATTAGGTTAGCCTAATTAAAGTAGCCCTATTTCAAAGCAAAATTAACTTTGTCATCTTTATCCTCAAAAAATATTCATCTTCGCACCCAACATAATTGTGTAATGTATGGTATCAGTTATCACAAACCCAAGATGGATCCCTTTAGCATTCACAATGCATATTTAATATTTTTGATTCAAACTCATAATTAGGTCGGCCAGAGTTAAACCTAAAACATAAAAACTCCAAACATATATGTAATTCATCAAACATGTAACATCAAAACATGTTAGAACATCAAATTCTCCTTTAGACGACATCAAGTAACTTATCTTCAACTCTGCAAGACAAAATAATTAATCATGAGAGAACACGAAATCTCCCACATCAATGTGTTGTACAGAGACTTACTATAATTCTCAGAGCAGAACACTATTACTCACATCTTTTGAATGTGTTTGCATATCATCACAAAATTTCAAGCTAAGATGAATCTTGTAGTCATGAATCTGTGTACAAATTCTTGTAATGATATCTTTCTTTGAGGTAGAATTCGGACCAAAAAACCAACACATTGAACCAGTATATAAGCAGAACATTGTTTACCAAAGTACAATTGGTAACTGTATCTTTCCACCTATATAACCAAGCTAGCCTAAATATTGTCAGCAGATGCACATGATGTCAAGATAAAACATATTATTACCTTCTAAATGAATCTTACAAAATAAGATAATTTAGACCAAGATATTGGATCAACAAACTTCCATTCCAATATTGGATTAACATAGCTCGAACCATTATTACTAGAGAAAATATTGATCTATACAAGTAATGTACGTCAAAGAAAATCTTTCAATTTCCATTGCTGACATCAATGACAACCTTCCAATTTCCAACAAATCCTTTCCAATATAGTATATCTTGATCTTTTTCAACTCTAAACTATTTGATTGTGCTAACAATGAATGCATTCGTATAAAATATCTCATTTGAGATAAATTTATAGTTTCCAATAGCCATATTTTTTCTTCCACACCTCATGGGACCAAACCAATGATTCCAACACATTAGAGTGGGTTGGTGAATTCTAGTGGAGGCCTCATTTTTCCCCTTAGGTCTCTCAATCTATTTGTGCTACATTAGATCAAGAGAGTCTCTTAAGAGCCCTAAGATATTTTGTGTCACCCAAACTTTGGTGGATTAGTGTTTGATGCACATAATGTAATGTTTCATGAAAAATCCAATGATTATATTATTTGTTGCAAGGAATAGTTCATTCATAACTCAATTATTCAAAGTATACAATTTCTAACTCTATGATAAAATATTTTGCAAATCACTAACATATTATTCACAAATAATTTATTCAAAACATATTTTATTAAATTAGTTAAATTTTGACTCTATTATTCACAACTCAACAATATATGATAATACCTTCCCACCTTTACATGTTCAAGCATGAAATAATCCTTTTTAACTATCTCTATTAAAAAAAAAAAAAATCTTAAATGTAAAAAATATATAAAATATTCTCGAATTTTGGATTCAATAGATGTTTTTAGAATTGTCTCTAAATGATATCAAAATTATCCACAATGAAAGCTAAATTATTTAATCAATCTTAATCCCTTGAATACAATAGTTTTTTTCTCCAAAACACCTATATTTATTTTAAAAAATTGTTAAGAAAAATAAACATCAACTAAACTAACTTGATATTTGATATAGTAAATTTGATGGAATATTAAGAATCACTACTTATAATTCTATCTTAGATGTGACCTTAAAATCTATATCAATTAATAAAGGAGGGGATTCACTACCCTCAAGATGATAGGGTCTTAAGGAGCAAATAGCCCTTGATTATCTCAGGGATCAAAGATCAAGTGATGAGATAAAGAATGAAGAGTATTTGCACAACTTAATTGAATAAAAACTAGACTAATAATAGAAAGAATAAGGAAATCACTTAATTACAAAAATAAATGATAAAACCAGAATCTCTAATACATACAGAAATGGAAAGTCAAAAACCATAGATTTTACCCTCGGGGGGATTTAGCCTCGGGCATAGATGACAATGTGTCATGGGGAATTTTGTGCCCAATGATGTCTTATTTGGTAAAATAGAAAATAAAACCCTTATATCCAAAATTTCTAGCTTGTCAAATCCATACATCTACACACAAAAAGGATAGGATAAATGTTGGGGGTTGTTTTGGGGCTTTCCTTAGTCAAACACCCTGTTTTGGTGTTTCCACCTCCACAGATAGCTAGATAGATAGAGATAGATAAAAATGCATGAAATTTAAAGACATGTGATAGAAAAAAACCCCATAAAGGAGGAGAAACCCTATCATGATTATAAAGATGTGTAATACAAACAATCCCCACAAGGAGGAGAACCCCTATTATAAATAAATTAGATGAGATCAAATAGATAATATCAAATAGACAAGATAAGAAGACAAGAGAGATTTACCAATAGCCTTTTTGCTCCCTTCCTAGCTTGATAAATGTGATAAGCTTGCATGCAAGAGAGCCTTGACTCTTGCTTGAGAGAAATATGATAGATCTTCACTATGGAGAGCAAGAGAGAGAAAGATAGAATAAATAAGATAGAGTAGAATGAGAGAGAGAAAGATCGAATGAGAGAATGTAAGAATGAATGGAAGAATGTAAGAATAAATGAGAATAAGAGGGAAAAGAGGAGTTTTGTGAGGCTGGGTGGGAGGAGCTGTTACATCCACTTTTTTTCTTAAATGACATGTGCCATAGGCAAAAGATGTAGAATATTCTCATTTAAATCTCAAAACGTTTGGGGATGCTAGCACATTGCGGAGACATCCATGTTGAACACCCGAAATACTTAGAGGGGGCATGAATTAGTATTCTTTGAAACCACTTGAACATTTAAACATTAATTTCATACATCATATTATGTTTGTAGTAAATAAAGAAACCATGAAAACAATCATCAAAGCACATAACACATGAACACCAAAATTTTACGAGGAAAACCCAAAAAGGGAAAAACCATAGTGAGGATTAGCTCACAATATATTATAACTGGTCATAACATATTACATAATGGTTCATTTCCTTTAGGACTCACTTTTTAGAGGACTCACTATCTAGAGAATAAGAGAAATAGAGAAGAGGGGTGGCTCACTACCAAGATTTGAATTGCTAGTAGTGCATCTACAATATGTAGGAGATACAATTCCACTGGAGCTCAAAATTTTGAATCAACATACTTCATGCTACACTACTTCCACACTCTGATACACTTCACATTAACATCAAATTCACATGATCTACTTGGGAATTCACAACACACATTTTATATAGCACAAAGCACATCTCTACAACACCAAAAAATGATCTTACATATATATGCATTACATCTACAAACACCTACAACATCAATTAGGTTGGGCTAATTAGATGTACCATGCATAACAAAATTTCTCGGCTCAAGATTCAAACAAACACACTTCATGCCTTAATTCAAAACTTGTAATGCATCCAAATAGGTTGGTATGGACCTATAATATCTCTCATATAACCGATCAACACTTCCTTTAACTCCACACAACCTCAAACATATTAGGTCAGCACCTTCGATAAGACAACACCAAAATACACCAACTGATTATCCAAAAACTAACACACAGACCTCCAAAACACATGCCACTTAGACTACACACTCTTCTAACACCTGTAAACACTCCCATAAATCCACATAACCAAATATTATTCCACGGTGAAATTCAAACCATTCTAAATAGGTACTTTGTACATGCAACACTATCACTAGAAAACTTAATATACTATCAACCATAACTTTTGTACCGAAGGACATAATATATGAAACTTTGGATTTAAGGTCCTCCAAAACGTACCAAAATTTCCTTAGAACCATAGACAAAAATTCCTCAAGGCGAACCAATGTGGACCAAAAAGTTGATGCACTATACACTGCAAACTATATTCTAGACTTAGTCAAATATTCAACATATCTATTTTGCATTGGAGCAAAATGTTTGCACCTCTATGTTGGATTACCATCTCCATGCTCACTCATGATTCACCAACCAACTATACCTCAATGTAGACATAAAACCACAATAAGCTCATGCTCATGTTGCCAACAACCATATCAATGACAATCTCCTCAAACTTCCAATAGTTTGCATGTCACACAAGTTCCCTACTCAAAAATTTGGATGAGTGAAGTGTTTAGGCTGCTAATGCTTCATCTCTATTGCCTATGAATTTAGAATCTTGAAATTATGACTTATATTTTTTTATCATAAATACAATGGGCTAGATGCACAAGTGTCAAATTGCAACGGAGTGCAATTTTATGACACTACATTTTTCCCCGTTTTAGTGAGTTGAGTATTTGGGAAAAAATAGTTGCACTAAAGTAGCTAAGAAGACATACATACTAAATTTAAAATTTTGAAATTTTATATTTTTTTGCAAAAATGATATTGTAGAGGTTGTAGAGGTTAAGCAGGTAGATACTAATGATTCCCCCACTATTTGAGCTTAGTAAGAAACTAAACTACCTAAAGTGGTTTCATTTTGCAAAACTGAAAATAGAGTTAGAAGAAGCTACTACGATGAGAAGAATTCTTAAGAAAATTTTGGTGAATTAGAAGAAAAAATATGATGAAGTGAGTATATGCCCCCTCCTATTTTTTACCCCAGCTAGGTGGGTGAAAACAAGAAGGTGGGAATGGACATTTTCACTGCAAAAATGGGAAAAAAGGGTCTATATATGCTCGGTGTGGGCGCATGGAATGTCATTTTCACTATTCACTATGTGGAGTTTGTTGGATTTTCTAGAGAGTTATCAACAAAATGCCTTGCAAATGAGACTACCAGCTTCTGAGGATCAACCAAATATGCACAAATGTGGTGAGGGTCGATCCACCAAATGAGGTACAAGAAAATTTTCTCCCTAACTTGTCATTTTTGCATGTTTTTAGTCTTAGAAGTTTTCCGAGCAGCACAGGCATCCGCGATGATGTCCTCTAGATGCATTGGTGTATCGTTGGTGCATTAGGATTCATTATTCATTCTAGTGTCCTACCTATGCACTATCGTTGACCAATTTGGCCTCTAACACCAACAAGCCACGTAGATGTCTACACAACGTGCTATAGTCTCAGAGATAGAATTAGAATTTTTTTGATGATGTACAGTTATAAATTTTGTGAGATGTAGAATTTTTTTTTTTTTGAGATGTAGAATAGAAATGGATTGTTCTTACATGGCTTTTTATGTTTTTGTAGGAGTTTCTTGAGATTCGAGAGCACAACAATGACATGATTCTAACACTCCTATAGAGTTGCAATGACTAGATCACACCTATCGATTATTCTTGGTTACAATGAGTTAGGTTATGGTTGGTTTGCACCATTGTGGACATCTATTTCCATATCCCACTAGTAGAATTTGGCAAATAAATGACTAGGTGAATACAACTTTTAGTCACAACAACTAAAAATGACTAAATTCTACTAAGTTTTTGCAACTCAACTATAAATGAGTAAATAAATGACTAAATTGGTCATGGACTAAAAAAATATTTAGTCATACAAATATAAATGACTAAATAGTTAGTCATGCAAATACAAATAAGACAAGATTTTAAAAAAATATTTCAAGAAATATAGGGCAGGAGTGTATTGCACACACAAATCATTTAGCTTGGCATTTGACAACTACACTGAGTCATTTTGAGTTTAGCACCTACTCATCTAATTCAAAGATAAAGATTGTTTGGCCTAATTCATTATTCATTTAGCTTAGCACTTGACAACTACACTGGCTTGGGTATTGCATATTGGGCGATAAAGATTGCTGCAACAAATTTGAAGTCGGTGAGGCCCTCTATTGAATTTGGATTTGGGGATGCCCTCTACAACGAATTCAGAGGTAATTCAAAACATTCATTAAATTAAACACAAAATCTATTGCTTTATAATTGGAAACTTACAGTAGTTACAATCTACTACTCTTAATAATGTTCTTTTACAATCTTTCCATTTTTTTGTTTCATAATGTGTTCGAGCTAAATATAATAAAATTTGGGTGTTAGTGCCAAAATAGAATTTCCTCAAACAATTTTGATACATTTTCACTCCAAGCGTAAACTGTCCTTATGCAAATTAAACATGTGCTAGATCACCCACACATCAAGAATCTGAACAAAGATGTTTCCTACTATAGCTTCTTGTACCTATGTAAAAATTTCCTTTGCAATATCAAATTGACCCCTTTCAGCTAGCACAATGGCTGCCCCATTTACAACATAAACATTTCCTAGTCTATGTGCTAACACCTTACAATATAGTTCTCTATCCTTCTCAAGATGTTGTGCGCCCTCCACCTTTGGATCCCTCTTCTCATTGTGAAAAGTTGCAAAATAATTCCAATTTCCAAGTGAAATGTCAACATAAGAATTCTTTGCATTTGATTCACTTTGTGAATCTTTAATTGTTTCTTTTGCTTTAAGCCAGTCATCTATTTTCAGTTCCATTTTTCCAAGCATATATAAATAATTTGATGAGTTTGTATCCACCTTAATTGAATCCCCAATCAATTCTAGGCTTAGTTGGATCTCATTCTGAGCCTAAGCCATGGTTGCAAGACGTAGATATGCATCCACATAATCAAGAAACTTGAAAAATATTAGCCTTTATAAAAGATTTTCTTTTTTAGTATCATGTAGTTGTTCAAACAACCTAGCAAGATTAAATAGTGTTGTGAATCTATCCCATGGTAACTCAAGTGAAACACCACCTTCTTATAGTCGATGGAAGATTTCCATATCCTTAAAGAGCATAGGAAAAATTGTAGAATTGGCACTAGGGCTTTTATTTATGAATTCAACCCAAATGTTATTTCCTAATGCCTCCATAAAAAAAATTTGAGCCAACTCTAGTTCATCAAACTCAAAATGAAGAACCCCAATGTTTTTTAACAATTGAATGGGTACTTCTTCTCGGCACTTCTTCAAAAGAGACGTTGTTGTCTTAAGAGAATCTAAGGCTGCACTATGGTCTAATGATATTAATAACTCACCCATCTTGATAAATGCATGGGCATCATGTGGATCTATGTGAGTTGCCTTTCTTAAAATTTCCAAAGCCTTCTCTACCTACCTTTGCTAAGAATATATATGACCTACAACTTTTAAGCTCTCACAGTTCTTAGGGTGGACCTCCAAAACCTTTTCAAAATTTGAGAGAGAACTCTTAAGATCTCTTAGCTTCAATTGAACCTACCCATAAAATCTTGTGGCCTCTGGCTTTCCTTGACTGATTCTATGTAGTAGCGACCAATAGTGTCATAATCACCTTTACTGTGATAAGTTCGTGAAAGATTATAATATGAATGAGCTATCATGAGAGGGTGGTCAGTTGAAACAAGAGTTGTCTCAGTCAACTATTTCAGAAGAAAAAATTTCCCTGTGAAGAAAAAATGGTTTGCTAAATGATTCAATGCCATTGCACAGTACGGGTATAATTTAAAGGCTCTACACATCTTTTCCATTCCTTCATGAACACTACCTTTTTCACTAACTATGAGAATCCTACAAGTAAAAAATGCACAAAATTGACCACAAATATTTATGTAGAGGCAGAACATCATTTCCTAATACCTCCATAAAAGTTTGTTGAGCCAACTCTAGTTCATCATGCTCAAAATGAAGAACCCCAATTTTTTTTAACAATTCAATGGGTACTTCTTCTCTTCTCTTCTTCAGAAGAGACTTTGGTGTCTTCAAAGAATATAAGGCCGCACTGGGGTCTGATGATATTAATAAATCACCCATCTTGAAAAATGCATGGGCATCATGTGGATCTATCTGATTTTCCTTTCTTAAAATTTCCAAAGCCTTCTCTACCTGCCCTTGTTGAGCATATATATGGCCTGCAACTTTTATGTTCTCATCGTTCTTAGGGTGGACCTCCAGAACCTTTTCAAAATTTGAGAGAGAACTCTTAAGATCTCTCAGCTTCAATTGAAGCTATCCACAAAATCTTTTGGCCTTTGGATTTCCTTGACTGATGCCATGTAGTAGTGGCCAGTTGTGTCATAATCACCTTACTATGATAAGATCATGCAAGATTATAATATGAATGAGATTTCATGAGAGAGTGGTTAGTTGCAACAAGAGCAATCTCAGTCAATTGTTCTAGAAGAAAATGCTACCTTGTGAAGAAAAAATGGTTTGCTAAATGATCCAATGCCATTGCACAGTATGGGTATAATTCAAAGTCTCTATGCATCTTTTCCATTCCTTCATGAACACTGCCTTTTTCACTAATTGTGAGAATCCTACAATTAAGAAATGCACAAAACTGACCACAAATATTTTTTCCCATTTCAAACAACAAAATTGCCAAAAAAATGTGTTTAAAACCTGCAAAAAATAAAATAAAATCACACTGATTTCCATGCCAAAAAAATCCACAAGACCATAACTTATTGCTTACTATTATTCTTTGATATATTTTTTCCAACCATCATAGATTTTTTGAAATCACCTATTTTAGGCTTTTAGCCATAGCAACAAGGGAGTGAACTATTTGATAAAATACTATGGTAGACATATATGAAAAATGTGGTAGCATAGACAAGGCAATGAACTTTGGAAAAAATACCTCAAAGAAATGTGGTCTCATGGTGATGCAATTCCATGACGAATGTCGTGAAAAGCGAATTGTTATGGATTTTCATGGCATTCCATCAGCATGAGACCACATTTCTTTGAGGTATTTTTCAACCAGTTCACTGCCTTGTCTATTTTATTGCTTACTATTATGTTTTGATAGATTTTTTCCAAGCATTCATAGCTTGTTTGAAAGTACTTGTTTTAGGCTTTAGCCATAGCAACAAGGCAATGAACTGTTTCATAAAATTCTTTAGTAGGCATGTAAGAAAAATGTGGTATCATAGATAAGGGAGTGAACTTTTTGAAAAAATGTCTCACAAAAATGTGGTCTCATGGAATGCCATGACAAGAAAATGCAATTAGTATCTACTCCTAGTTATTAGTTATGCAATGTGAAGTAATTGTATAACTGCTTATGTTGACTTTGTAAAAACTATATTGTAATTGAATTTTTTTCATCTATTAGCATCTAGTTATTAGTTATGCAATGCAATCAACAATTTGAATATAAACTACAAAAATCTATATTTTACAATTCATTACCTAAACTCTCTATTTTATTTGCTCTCTATAACTCTATTGCTATGGAAATGCCTTTCAATTAAAAAAAATAGTTTTTATTTCTTATTCTTCATTTTTTAACATTTTTTCATCTACCAACATCTAGTTATTAGTTATACAATGTGAAGTAATTATTTGAGTTTGAAATATGTGAAATGCAATGTAATCAACAATTTGAATATAAAATACAAAAAAATATTTTTAACAATTCATTAGTTAAATCTATTTTCAAACATTACAGATGGATCAACGTCAAAGGTTGACTACGGATCAATACCATGCATTTGATGAGAGAGTAGCTAATGAGAGGGACATGGACAAATATCTATGTCCATGTAATGATTGCCTTGGTGGAAAGGTGAGAAAAAGAAGCCTGATTTATTGACATATGATAAGATATGGGCATATTGGTATAAGCCCTTGGGATTACAATTATTATGAAGATATCATAGAATTGAAAAGTGTGAGAGATGAAGAGGCACCAAACATAGATGAAGTGGCACCAAACATAGATGAAGAGGAAACAATGTTAGACAAAGGGTTTGAATTTGATAGAATGTTGAATGAGGGTCTAAATGATGATCGGGCCACGTTGATGGAGGATGCTTTAAAGCTTGTGTATGCTAATTGCAAGTTAAGTCATTTGACAACAACCCTTCAAATTCTTAACTTGCAAGTGGTGTTTGGTTGGACAAATGAGAGTGTAGATTAGTTATTGGAATTATTAAGTTCATTGTTACCACCTGACTCCATATTTCCAATAAAATGAAGTTAATGTAAAAATAAAATCACTAAGCTAGGCTTAGGGTATGAAAACATCTACACATGTGTGAATGGTTGTGTATTATTTCACAAGAATCTTGCAAGTGAGAGTGAATGTTTGAAATGTTATGAAGTGAGGTATAGACAAGGGTTGAAATTAGTTGTGGTTCCTAGAAAGGTTCTTCACGACTTTTTGATAATCCCACAATTACTCTGAATGTATAGGTGTAGAGACATTGTTGAACTTATGCAATGGCATGCCCAAAATAAGAGCACTGATGGAAAACAATGACATGTGCCCGATTTTAAGACGTGGATGGAATTTGATAACATATGACCTGATTTTTCTCAAGATCCTCATAATATAAGGTTGGTTTTGGCTCTAGATGGGGTGAACCAATTCTCAGATCAAAGTAATAAATGGTAAACTTTGTGAGTATTTTTAATAAATTATAACTTGCCTCCATGGTTAGCAACTAAACCACTTTTTTTAATGATATCATTGATTAGACCAGGAAAGAAAAGTGTGACTTCAGATACAATTGATGCTTATATAGATCCATTATATGATGAGCTAATGGAATTGTGGAAAGGAAATGAAGTAATTCAATCTTTAAGGGATGGTCATTCAATCAAATTCACTTTAAGAGCTTCCTTGTTTTTTATGATTCATGATATCCATATGGCACATTGTTTGGTCTCAGTGTTAATGGATACCATGGATTTCCTGCTTGTAACTTTAAGGATTTTGTGAGGCACTCAAGAATTTTGTGTAAGCGTATTTATTGTGGACATCATTCTTACCTTAAAATGGATCATCAATATCATCAATAAAAGACATGGTTCAATGGTCAAGAAGAGAATTGTGAAGCGCCATTGCTAATAACAGGTGATTACATTGTTGAGAATGGAAAAAAAAAGAATTTCATTTATTGAAAATGATGGGATTGTTGGTAGTAGATATGATTTATGTAATGAAATTGGTGTAAAAAGGTTGTGCATATTCTATAAGTTTCCTTACTTTAGGATGTAGACATTAGGAATACTGTTGACTTTATCCATACTAAGAAAAATATAGCCTATGCTATTATAGAAACTCTTTTTGGTGCTTTTGATACTATTTCATCACGTGAGGACTTTCAACAACTAAAGATTCATCAAAATATTTGGGTTGAAAAATTAGATGATGAAAAATATAGAAAATATAGTGCTCCTTATGTTTGGACAAAGGAACAACATGCACAATTCTTACAGTTGATGTCTCAAACTCACTTTCCCATTGGATATGTAAGTAGTAGTATTAGAAGCCAAACTAACATTAATGGATTAAGAGGCCTCAAGAACATCACTATCATGTCATAATGGAGAATATTTTACCTATTGTGGTAAATATATTAAGTTTCGAAAAAGGGCCAAGATTTGAAGTTAGAAGGTTGGGCCTAATATTAAAGAGAATGAGTTTACATGTATTAGATCCTTCGAACTTGATAGTTTAAGGGAGGAGGTTTTTGAAGTCCTTTGTCTATTGGAACAAGAATTTCCACCAATAATCTATAACATCTCTATGCATCTTTTGATACATATAGAATATGAACTAGAGCATTGCGACCTAGTAAGAATGAGATGGATGTATCCTATAAAATGTATATGAAGGTTTTGAAAAAAAAATCATACTAGGGAAAAACCAGAAGGCGGCATGTTTGAGGGATATTCAATGCAAGAGGCCATGGGATTTTGCATGGAATATATGAAGGATTTAAAAAAATTCAATCAACGTGTATGGGATGATAATGATGAGACAATTATAGGTGAATTATTAGAAGGCAATGAATTTCACTTCAAGCAATCACATCAAGAAAGAAGTGTGATACATGCCTATATTCTTCAAAACACGTCTTTGTTTGATAAGTGGCACAGGTAAAAAAAAATTACACAATAATTTATTTACTCAATTGCATTTACACATTTATATTATTAATCTTAATATTTGTATGTTAATATTTTTATGTTAATATTATATGTAGAAAATGTGAAGAATATAATCAAGCTTGGATGCAACATTGACCTCAAAAGCATAGAGGTCATGTTGATTTGATTGGAGGTGATTCTTTTCCAAAATGTGAAGAATGGGTTGCTAGTGTAGTCAGTTCAATGTGAAAAAAGAAGGCCAATAATAACAATGGAGGAAAGTGAGCTTTCACAATCTCCACATTTATGGGCTATGTGTTTCAGTGGAATGTGGGCCTATGGTAGTCATTTAAGAGTGGAAGAAAAAGACAAAGGAAAGACAAATTGTGATTTTGTTGTTAGTGTTGAATTTCTTCACGAAACTAAGAATAAATTTTATGTTGGATTCATCCAAGAAATTATTCAAGTGGACTATGGTAAAAATAGTCCTATATTATTAAAATTTAAGTGGCTCTGACAATCCATAGTACAATTTGATGAGTATGGATTTGTATGCGCAAATACAAGAAATTTTTTATCAGAGACGAATGAGCCATATGTTTCCCCTCTTCAAATTAACCAATCATTTCTAATTTATGATGTAAGAAGCACAGGATGGTCGTATGCCATTGAAATGGAGTCTCATTCAAAATGAAAATTCATGGAAGTTATTGATATAATGCTTGATGGGAAATATGTTAATTTACAAGAAACATTCGAAGAAGTGGATGAAGATGATGATGGAATGTTTGAAGAAGATATTTTTATTACCAATGAAGAGATTAGGAGAGAGAATGCATTACATTTCACAAATGAGGATGAGGAAGAAAATCAAGTAGATGCAGATACGAGTGATTAGGATTATGATCTTGCTGGCAATTTAGATGATTACGATGATATTTTGTCACCTTAAGAGGTTAGCTTGTCACCTAAACTTTGGTTATATGTATGGTGTAATTTATTATTGATTTGAATAAAGATCTAAGTATAGGTATGCTTATTCACTATTGTTTTACTAATACATTTTTTAATGTAATCATCATTATTTTGTTGGTACATTGTATACAAAACCTGAGATGATCACTGCTGATTTGAAGTGCATTTAAAGTTAGGTTCAATCATTCTTCTTAGTTTTCTTACTTCGGTTGAAAATTAGAAATTAATTTATTTAGTTAGAATATAATTTCTTGTATGTCCTATATGTTTTCTAGATGCAAACATATAATGAACATCTGTGATTTAATAATACAAATAGATATCTTAACATTAGGTGAACTAAGCCTCCTCATTACAAACAAAGAAATGATCTCTTAGTTATGATTGACACTAAAAACTAAAACTGAGAGACTGCAAAATTAGAAAATTGTTCAATCTTTTCAATAAAATGATATCTAAAATATTACCATTATAATAAAATCCAATACTGCACTACCACAATAGTCAATAGAGGTATGTGTGAGATGGTGTGACACATAGGATGATGTACAAATACTTATTGCAATACCATGAAAACCAAATATGAATAGCATGGGGGTGGCAGTGAGAATATGTTAACAATTAAAGTAAATTGTAGCCCCACAAGGGGCAAATAGTGACATTGTGGTATGGCAATGAACAATCACTCAACCGCTAGAATTAAACTGCTATCCCACGAGTCTAAAGGGGTTTGCATGGGGTGGTAGTATTGCTAACCCTGCCATACCACTACCCCGCAACAATCTTGATATGATAGAGTGGTATGGCAGTGAACAATCACTCGTCCACTAGAATTAACTTGCTATCATGTGGGAGTCCAAAGGGGTGTGCACAAGGTGGCGGTAATGCTAACCCTACCATACTACTACCCTATAACAGTCTTGATATGATAGAGTGATAGTATGGTATAATTTTTCAAAGAATTTAAATAGTCAGTGGCAATAATTACACCTCTAAACATGAGTCGTTCGATTTCCCAAGATAAAAGGCATGTATTCAAACTCAAATATGGATAGATTATAAAATATTTTGCATGAATTGAAATTAATAGTGAGGTGATCGAGCTCAACAAAAAATATTACTTGGGACTCAATAACATTTTTGCAATCATTCACACAAAAAAATGTACTAGAGGCAAGGGAGTTCAAGGGGGAAGACTTTGCAGCTATTATTTCACTGGGTAAGTTCACAAAAACGCTTTGTAGCAAGTGTATAAGAACTTAATTTTCTCCTACAAGTAGACACTTAAAGAAATCAAGTAGGAGTAAATTCTTCATCATTCCACCAAAAATAAGTCAACTTGCGAGTAAAAAGGAAGAGTCCACAGTTTTTAAATCAAATAAGAGGTCCCTACAACAATCCATTTTAGATGTTTTACCTAATTCTATAGACAATGGATTGAAAAAGGTGTTTAAATATACAACCCATGGATGTAGAGACCCAATTATCCCTATCTCAAGGTGGGATATGTTTTAGTACTTCTATGAAAAAGGGATGGCAAGATTCTAGTTTTGAATCCTTGTATTTTAGATTTGGCCAAATTGATAATCCCAAATGTCTTTGTAGATCTTGAGTTTATTAAAGTGTTGGCACAATATTATCACTCGGCTACCATGACTATAAGAATTCCAGATAGTTCACCATTAGTGGTGTTGACTAAAGAAGCAATTATAGAGTGTTTTATGTTAAACAAGCAAGATTTCACTAAGATCGAATTGGAATAAAGTGAGGAGGATTATAAGAGATTGAGAAAAACTTACAGGAGTGATGAACTTCCTTTACACATAAAAAGGGGTGTAAAAAATAGGAGGATACCTATCTCCCCCTCCCAAATTGAGCCATTTTCCATAGAAGACTTCCAAGTATATTTCAAAATAACTTATTTTTCTTTTTTCCAAGTGCTTGGAATAGATGCTAAAGAGAGGATACCAATCTATCTCATGATGATGGAAATGAGGATACAAAATCCTAAAGTGAATGTTGAGTATGAATTTTCTACTGAAATTGAGAAATGGATACATGAGGGATTTTCACAAGTAAGAGAGAACTTATCTCCCATCACTTTTAGGAAATACTCTCTACTATATCATTTAATATTGTACCAAAAAATAAAGAGATGACCTAAACGAATGTGTTTGGGAATGAATGATAAGGGAATAGGTTGCTTGTACAAAACCGGTGTTACATCTAGGATAGTAGATGTAAAAATAGTGATTATGTAATATTTCATGATGATTTTGTAATAAAGGTCATGACCATTCTTGGTCATATTTCACAAAGATTTCCTAATAAAATCATGCAAGTATTAAGACCTTTAGCATTGAATCCAGAGCAGGGACACACTAAAAATTTCAATGACTAGTTCTTCTCAGAAGACCAAACAGTAATAAGGGTTTGTGGGTGTCCTCAAGCCCCACATGTTTTACCTAAATTTGTTTCTATTTGAATTTCATTTTTAGAATTTATGTGGAAAATATTATGGATGGAGTAGAATGTCATGAAAATATAGAAAAAGGGGACATTCATCCCTTACCTAACTAAATGTGAGGAGCTATCCATAGGGTTTGACACTCTTGAAGAACTGCAAAACTATTTAAAGATGAGGTATTCATTGAAGTCATGAGGAGAAAGGGTCTTTGATCTTGAAGGGCATATTAATTTTATAAAGAAGACACTTCTCACTAGAGCTGGGATTACCCATGTAATGGATTACGAAGAAGATGTAATAAGAAATTGCTTAACACCTCATGAAATTTTTCAGAGGAAGAGGAAGTGGGAAATCATAAAGAGGCTTGAGGAGGAGAAGAACAAAAGGGACACTAGATTCCAAGGATTCTATGTTGAAGAAGAGGATCCTATCAAAAGGATGAACTTAATAATTGATAACTTTGAAAGATTATATGTTGAACCAAAAAAGAAACCTGAGGTTCAATCTTCAAAACCATCCAAGTTGTCCATCAAAGCAAGTGGTATTGTAATCATAGAGCCTCTAATAGACACTACCACAATACAATAAGAAGAATCCCCTAAGCAACAAAGTCTTAAAAGATAGAAGACACATGGAGTGGCCCCCTTAGTGGCATATGAAATAAGTGAAGGAGTAGGGGATACTAAAGAAGTAGCCGATATACTTTTGAATTTTAAAGATGATGAAGTTCATTAGCCACCGCCTAAGCTTGCAACTGATTCTCATAAACCAGAAGAAAGAGTGGGTGTACATGGGCATAATGATCAAGAAGTGCATGATGATAAAAGGGTGATTGTTGCCTTTATATTTTTAGAAGATGGTGAATTTATTCAAACTCGCGAGTTTAAGGATTTTTGGATTAAGATGAAAATTAAAGAGTTTAATGAGGAGAGACTCCAAATTAATAAGATGGGCACTGAGGAATCACAACATGACCAGATTGTTGCCTAGACTTTTGAAGAACTCAAGATTAATGAAATTATTGTTAGCCCCTAAGAAGTAAGAAAATTGGTCTTAGAAAGCAATATACTATTATTCTTGGGATGGAGTTAAAAAATATATTCATACTCTATCAAGTAAGAAGCCAAGAAGATCCCATGTTGGTTTTTGAATTCAATTCAGATGAGAGAATGAGTGGCATAGGTTACAATCCAAGAATTAAAGCCCTAGCCTTTTGGACAAATGAAAAAAGAACAGAAAAACAAAGATTACTTGATGTTGTACAAGAAATGAGAGGGACTACCATGGTAAAGACACTTCAAGACACATCAACATTGGAGGCAACTAATATGACAATGCACTCAACAATGTTTACTAGGGTTGTGGTTAAAGGTATGGAGCTTAGATTGGTAGAATATGAGAAAGCACAAACTGATTTGAATGATGAAGTGAATAGGTTGTTCATAGAAAATGTGAAATTGAAAGAGTGGTTGAAGGGAGCAGTTCCTTCCCAAAGCACATAATTAATAGTATATCAGCCCCCTGACATCCAGACTCATACAGGTGCAATCATTGTTGAACAAGTAAATGTGCTAAAACAAGAAATTGAAAAATTGAAAAAGACTAATGAAGAAACAAAGGAAGGAGCAAAGAGACAAACCCTCATGGTATTGGAAAAGATCTTGGAGCATAGGGTAAAATAAATTGTGGAAAATGTGTGAATTTTATGTCTCCTTGTCACAAGAAGTTGATCAGATAAAGGCCCATGTACCTATATTGGACCCCTTATTCAAGAAATGACAACTTGTACATCAAACCTTAATAACTTTGTGCAAAATTTTACAAAGGAGTGTTGAGGCCCCATAGCTTTAAAGCCTACTGAGCAAATGGTCTGAATGGTCACAGATGAATTTCAATACATATCTACAGAAGACCAAAAGATCAAGGCAAGAATGGATTCATTTCACACACTAAAGAAGTGGTTCGTGCCTAAGATACTAAGGGATGATGATCAATTGAAAGTCTCCAAGGATTGGATAGATGATTTTAGAAAAATTGTTCCCAACTACCTCACTAATTTATAGAAGGATGGTGAGATAAATCTTCACCGCCTCAATTTAACGTTGGATAGAATAATTGCACTAGATGTTGGATACTCAAAATTCATCACGGATGGAAAAGGGTTATTAGACAACAGATGAAAGAGACACTTGGCCAACACATGAAAAATCCATGAGTACAAATGGCCTCATGATTACACAATGTACCAATGGGAGTAGATATCTAGCTCCTCTAGAAGAATAGGCCTTGCAGTGAAGTACCAAGCCTTGCAGATACTATCATGGAGAGAGGATCTTGCTAGATCTAAATGATCATGGGTACCTTATGATGAGTAATGAAATTTTGTATCTTGCAAGTGCTCTGGACTTCGACATCTGATCATTTCTCTTCATTTCTCATATTTCATTTCTTTTATGTAATCCTATGTAAACAACAATATTTAAGACTTTTATTTATGTTAAAAGTGGGTAACTGAAAAGAAACTTTTTGGCATGTCAATCAAGACAAGATTTTGAAACATATTGTAAAATATTTTTGAAGATCAGTAGAATGAATTTATAATTGGTGGCTGAATTTTGGTTTCAATTGTTTGTTGAAGTGAATTAATGAATGTTATCCTTCTATCTCTAGTTTGATCTTTCCTTATTATTTAAATCAATATGTCAAGGGTATATCTGGTTTATCAAAACACATTTGTTGTCAAACAATTCATTTTGTACTATATTTTGGTGTCAAATCTTTGGTAATTTATGGTTAGTTTCATTACATTCAAATTTTGAATTCTAGGAAATTATATATAGTAAATAGATTGATGGTTGTTTGGATAGTGAAATTAGCTCTCTTAGAAAGTAACTGAAATATCTCGTCTTGAAATATCTAGAAGGATTATTTTAATTAAAGATGATTTTGTGGTTATTTCTGTAACAATAATTAACAATGGTTTTATAGTGCAACTAGCTTTCTATTTTCATTCAAGATACAAGTCATCAAAGTCAAGCACATACCAAGAGGATGGTACTCTACTTCAAACCCTCAACCTCACTTAGTTTAGTCTACTTACATGGGGATATTAAGGAAGTTACTAAAAATTTCATATATACCATTTGTTGTTTTTGAAGGAGAATCTTGTGAGATACAATATGGCAATGGATCAATATTTGGTTTATTAAGTAAAGATGATGTCATAGTTGGGACACTTGGAATGAAACATCAGGTTAGTAATTGTTGGATTTTAAGGCTTCCTATTTGGATATCAAAGATCTTTTCTCATCAAATTAATTTGGAATTTATGTATAAATGGATTCTTTCATGGTGCAGGTCTTTACTAAGACAACACATGACCCAGGGTTGACATTTTTGTTTTCTAAGTCTGATAGAATTCTTGGGCTTCGTTTCCAAGAAATTTCTATTCATAATGTTGGTCCATTATGGTTAGTGTTGATAGACTTCATTTTGTAATGTCAACTTCATTCTATAATCTAAGTGTATCACATTTCTTAAACTTCAAACAAGGTTCTGAAATCAAGGGTCCAATATGCATATTTCAGGCCTATGTTGAACACTCTGTTTAAGGCATTTGTTGACAAGGCTACAATTTTTTAATTGATTTATCTTTGTGTTGTGTTTGGACTTACTTTTGTAAACTTGCAATACACAATGCACTTTTATTCTTTCTAAATTGAGACTAATAGTAATTTTGTTGGTTGTATTGGGGCACAACTTCATTCATTATGGAAAAGACAACACCCTATAGCTCATATGAGATGGCATGTTGCATATAATGGAGGAAAGATTCTAGGGTTATTATTGACTGCATTGAAGGAGAGAGCTTCATATATGGGACACGATCAACACTCTCCTCGGATCCTAAATGTTACATCTTGCTCTAGGAAGATTTCCCACATTGTAGAAGTTTTAAGAGATGAAAGGGGCATGTACTCGCATTGAAGGGCTCCAAGCATGTGTTTCCATCATTCCAAAAAAAAATGGAGAAGTTTCTTTCTTGTCATTTATGTGTATTGTAACTCAGATTTTTAGTCTTTTGACTGAAAATAAAAATTGTAATACTCTATTTCCAATAATTTTTCAATCAAGATAGATATTCTAGACTTGTGCAAGTTGTAAGAACACCTTTATTTTAATAAAGTTCAGTGATTTTTCCTTCTCAATGGTTTTCTTATTGTGTGCAATTAAAGATTGATGTATATTTATATGTTTTATGTTTAAATCCTCAAATATCAGTCAAGTAAAATGACTAAATATACTACTAAATGACATCAATTAATAATTAAACTGACTAAATATACTACCAATTGACAAAAATAAGTGAATAGTGATTAAATATGAATAAATATATGACGAGTGAAATTAGTGAATAAAAAATAACTAAATATACTACCAAATTGATCAAAATGATTATTAAAATTAATGATTAAATACACTACCAATGCATAGAAATCAATGAATAAAAATGACTAAATAAGTGACCAATTAACAACAATCAATGACTAAATTAATGACTAAATATATCACTGAATAAAAAATGACTAAATAAGTGACTAGATTACAATAATCAATGACTAAATAAGTGACTAGTTAAATATGTCAATGAATAAAAAATGACTAAATAAGTGACCAGATTACAACAATCAATGACTAAATATAGTACCAAATCGATCAATCAAAACAACCAATAAATGACTAAAAATGGTTTAGTCATCAATCTGGTCGCATTATAAATGACTGATAATAAATACTAACGTGATCATTTTCAATTATTTATATGTAGTTTTTAGTAGTTTTTTTAATCATATATTGTAGTTTGTGTACTAGTGCACTATTGTTGATGGTGCTCATAGAGAGGTGGGATGCATACACCTCTTTTCATCTCCCCATTGGAGAGATGAAATTTACCCTAGAGGACATCTACTGCATCCTTCGCCTGCCCATCCACGAAGAGTAGTTGGCATACGAGGAGGGTCGAATGGTCTAGGATGTATAGATGGTGCAATAGTATTACCTGAGGCATGTGATCTTAGAGGAGAAGATTGACCAAATCTACATGTAGTGGCTTGAGCAAGGTCATGTGGCTATGTTGTTAGTACATCATGTGATGATCACAATAGTAGCATTATGCATTGCTATAGATAGGTGAGGTTCGCACCTCCATGCAAATCTCATCCACTACATCTAGGAGATGGAGGAGAAAAGGAACTTATTCACTTGAGGTTTGAGCATGTTGGGCCACTTATACCATGACATCAAGAGGTACATGCATTATGAGTATCATAGCATCACCACTTACATGCTTCTGTAGGTGTGGGTGTTCGAGCACACCAATGCACATGACCAATTGGTATCCCCAAGGCCTAATGCATCGTTTTCCTCGAGCGCAAACATACCCATTGATATGTGACTAGTGGTAGGATGATTTATTATTTTGGCAGTAGAGGTTCAATGTTTTGTGGAGCGAGGATATTAGATAGCATCCATATAGATGGATGGGGTTCTAGTTACTCTATAGGAGGTAGCTAAGGAGGATGTAGCAAAATTGATTCTTTGTCAGGTGTTCAAATCATATACTTGTACCATACTATTGGAATTGGGTCGCTTGATAGTTTAGAAAAGTGCAAGTTATCCCTCTGGTAGCTCCAATGTACATACAATCCTACAGGAGCATGGCCAAAGTAGGAAACCATCCTTATCCAACTATTGTTGACATTGCACTTAGCAATGAAATTTTTTTAGATTAGTACTAGCTTGAGGCATTGGTGATCAATGACGTTGATGTAGTAGTTGAAATTTCCAACTAGTGGTTGATAGTAGGTCCCACCCTTATTTTCCCAATAGGTTCCCCATGAGTGATGTTAGTGCATAGGGGTTTGAGGGCAAGGGACTGAGGAGTAGTGGTGAGGAGGATGAGGCAATGATAGGTAGAGAAGAGGAGAGGTTGAGGTAGTGGAAATGTGTGATATCATCAGTACACACTCCAATCGTCTTTGTCGCACCACCTGCCATCCAATTGATTATGCCTACTTTAGCAATGGCTATAAGGTCGAGCATCACTTCCAATAGCATTGCTCCACCTTCAAATCCACACTAGCAGGTTAGGGACCCAAGTATGAGTTTGGTACATGCTTTTAGATTTATATATATGTATACTTTGATGATATGGTACTGGCATCATCTATTGTCTCTATGGTTGTAGTGTCCACACAAGAGTATCTTGATTTCTTCAGGTAGTGAATCTCAAAGCTAGTCCTAGCCATCCAAATCAGGGGGTTGATCCTCGATACCTATAGGCCACACATAGTAGAGCATCATGCCCCATTATTCAACCTTGTAGTCCTTATGAGGATGACCTATGAGGAGACAGAAGTGGAGGTGGTCTAGTGGACTATTGAGCTGACAACGATGACGGGGCAGAGGAACAAGAGGGTTGCAAAGCTCCTCTTTTCTCTCATTGAGAGAGATCAAGTCATGACATGGGTTGAGAGTGTTGAGGTGACACATGATACCCTATAAAGCTAGGTTGATGACCTTGGGAGGTAGTTGGTGGTTTCTAGGATAACACCCTCTAACCTTCAACACTCTTAGGTGCAGTAGCTTAGATATGAGTTGCGATAGGCCCGAGAGCATGAGGCTTTGTTAATGGAGCACATCACATTTCTATGGAAGTAGGTAGTTGAGTTGCAAGGGGAGATGTACATGTATTTGTTGAGAAATTATGTGTCAACTTCCAGCTTGAAGTCCTCGTTTTCATGCCTTGGTGATTTTGTGTTGTTTGCAAGTTTTGCCGGAGGCGCAACTGGAATGGAACTTGGCATTGTTCCATTTTCCTAGTTCTTAGTTTTTGTTCCCTCTCCGTCTCTAGCTCCGCTTCCCTCTATTTGGACTCTTAGTTTCGCTTCGCATTTTCTGGCGGAGGTGAAACCAGGTTGGAACTTGCCATTGTTTCGTTTGCCTAGTTCTAGGTTTTTGTTCCCGTTCCAACTCCGACTCCGCTTCCTACCGTCTATTCTTCTTGCTTCACTTCACAGGTTCTGGCAGAGGTGGAAATAGTTTTGGAATTTGGCAATGTTCATTTTCCATGTTCCTGTTTCAGTTTTTGTTCCGACTCCGAGTTTGACTCCTACTTTTGTGATCTGGTTCTTCTGGTTGTTTGGATTCTCCTCGCGGTGTTTTCCTCCACTTAGTCCAAGTTTTGGATTGTTGTTTCTTGCAGTTGGTAGAGGCGAAACCAGAACCAGATTGTTTCCTGATCTTGGAATTTTTTGGTGAAGTCGTGTTTTATGTTCCTGCTCTGACTCTGACTCCGATCTTTTGTGTTCCCGTCTTGGTTTGACCCTGGGTTGACTTACCCGATTGATTATAGTAGGTTCCGCACTGCCTCTTTCGCGAAGCGGTTGGTAGAAATGGTTCTGAACTATATTTTGGTGGAGTCATTTGACTTTGGCGCTCTGGCAGTGTTAGA